>JARJRE010000260.1:0-77386 GCA_030783385.1 Akanthomyces dipterigenus | reverse complement strand
TTATAAGAGACTGAATAAATGGTGGGTCGTAATATGCCAATGGCCACGCCGGGCTGTCATGATGGTATAGAAAAGATGGTATAGAAAAGAGAGAATGGCCCGCATTATACATTGTCCAAAATGAAGATTTCCATCCATGACGAGAACAAAGCAAGAAACGAATGAATAGGTATTGGTCGCTTTCCCGCTTTTTCCTTTTGGCAAGGGAACAACTCAGAGAATGCAGTGCAAAAAAAGAAGAAATACAGCAAAACCATGTCCCACTTCTAAAAATAGTGGCACCGTTTTACATTGCTTGCCCTACAATGCCACCGCCAAAGGCACCCCCTCGACTTGGCTCCTGCGGCAGCGTCGGACTGTCGTTCACGCCGGACCGCCCATCAGCGCCCACCAGCAGCGGTGTCACCGCGGCGGCAGCAGGCTCCGCGGCCCAGGTGCTGCTCAGGCCGCTCGTGTACCGTGAACTGGTCCCTGTGTTGGCGCTGTACACTGAGCTGGCGCGGGGCTCCTTTTCCGGGATGGCGGAGGAGGAAGAAAAGGAGGAAGAAGACAGCATGCGCGTGTCGAGCTCCAGGTCAAAGGGATCGGAGCGGAACTTGGTGCGCCGATCCTCGAACGGGTCGTTGGTGAGGGAGGATGCTCGTCGTGAGGCGAGCATGCGCTGCGATGCGCGCTGGCCGCTGGTGGAATGGGCGCGGGAGCGACGCGCCGCGCCGTCCGCGGCGGCGATGAAGGATGCGTCCGAGGGATGCTGGCCGTGCAGGCTCGGCATGGGTTGCTTGAGAATGCCGCGCAGCCGCTGCTGCTGCTGCTGTTGCTGCTGCGGCGTGATGGCGGCGGCGCGTCGCACCTCGGTGCTGTGCGCGTCCGAGAAGGGGTCCTGCAGCGCTCTCTGCTCCAGGCTCGCGCGCCGTGCCTGCGCGGGGACGGGCTGCACCACCGCTGCCGCCGGCTTCTCGCCATACTCCGGGGTGATGAGCGTCGCGTTGTGGCCGACGCCGTGAGCCGCCCACCATCCCTGCAGCGGGTTCTTGGCTCTCGCCGAGGCCGGCCGTCCAGCGGCAAACGGCCCCGCGGCGGCTGCCGCAACTCCGGACAGCTGGTTGCCTCCGCTAGGGCTCTCGGAGAGCGGCGTGCGCGGCTGTCTTAGCTGTTTCTTCTTATGGGATCGCCGCTTCCAGAGCCAGATGAGCAGCGCAATGACGGCGAGCGCGGCCGCGCCGCCGACAGCACCGCCAATGATCATGCTTGTAGGTGGACTGGAGAGACCGTCATCGGTCTGCAGCTGTACGTCCCCGGCGCGGCGTGTAGTCGGCGTTGGCGTAGCGCCGCCCCCAGGGCTGTCCACGCTGGTGGTGCCGCTGCCGGCGGCAACACTCGAGCCTGTGCGGCTGAAGCTCATGGAAGTCGCCAGGGCAATGCTGGTAGAGGTGGAAGTAATGTCCGTCATGAGGGTACTTGGAGAGGACGAGAGAACGGTAGAGCCTGATGCAGCGGGGTTGAGAATCGCGGATGGGAGGTTCGTTTGCCCAGATGGCTTCGAGGGAGATGGTGCGAGCTGTGTGGTAGTTGATGTACCAGCGGGCAGCATTGATGTATCAACGGGTGTCGTCGATGTGCTGGCGGGCGGCGCACTTGTTTTTTCGTCTCGACTAGCTGTAGTGGCTGCAGCCGGCACATCAGCTGCCTCATTTGCTGGGGAGGCGCTGGATGTCCGGGATGAAGTGGTTGATGGTGCAGCTTCAACATCAATGGGCTTCGAGGAGGATGGCGGGGAAGCGGCAGCGAGACCGGGAAGCTCTATCGAGGGTCCTCGTTCCGGTTGTTCTTGCGGGTTGGAAGCCTCGCTTGTGGTAGACGCGGTCGCAGTTTCGGATGAGCTCGATGCTTCGCTGATACTGTTGGTGGAAGATTCCGCTACATTAGGCGGTAATGTACTCGAAGCACTGCTGTCCTTGACAAAGGACGGAGAGGATCCCGGAGGTGGATTAGGAGCGAGAGATGAGCCAGGTGCCAGAGTTGAATCGAGGACCGGAGACGAATCAGCAGCCGTAGATGAATTAGGAGCCGTAGATGAATTAGGAGCCGAAGATAGATCAGGAGCCGAGGATGGTTCGGGAGCCGAAGAAGTCGAGATAGATACAGAAAACTGGGATGCAGAATGTGACATCGAGGATAGAGGGCCTTCATCCAGCGACGGTGATATGCTGGGCTGATGAGACATGCTGGCAGAATGCGACATGACGGGAGCTTCTGCCGTCGGTGAAGCCCCGACCGTACCTGCCTGCGAAAGGAACGGGTTCGTCACCTCGGAGGCGCCAGTAGATTGTTCCTTGATTCCAATTCTGTGTAACGCGGTGCCGTTCGATGGGTGGTGGGATGATGATGAGAAAGCGGCGCTGCTTACAGGTGATCCGCCACATGGTGATGATTGCGCATTGTTCCGCCTCGGCCTCTGCCTCTGCCTCTGTCTCTGCCGTACGTCGCCCGCCATTTTGTAATCGTTTGAGCTTTCCCCTCCAATATGCGACGTCGAGGTTGTGGTCTTTTGTAAAGGTTTAGGCCCGACCTGGGCCTGTGATCAAAGTCATGTAAGGCAGCCAGGCAGGCTGATGAAGTGCTTGGTGCGAAAAGCAGCAGAGTGAGTTGAAAGATGAGAATCTCGGAGATTGGAAGAAACAAAAAAGCAACGAGAACGAGGGAAAAGCGCAAAAGAGTCGTGGGGTTGCTTGGCAGAACCTGAATCCTAGTTTGTCGGCGCTGACACACGCATCATTGGCGTCTGTGATCCCCGGTACAAGCAAGTGTTTGACGAGCTGCCAGAGCTACACTTCTGGGAGCAAATGCGGTGGGAAGGTTGAGAGAGGTACGGCTGTAGAGCAGGAAGAGTAGAGTTCTGAGCAAAAGAAACGCCAAAGGACCATCCCAAGAGCCGCTGAAGGCTGGATGAGGCGAGACGACAGCTTTTGCGGAGGCCGAACCCCCATTGTTCTGCTACACTTCTGAGGCACGCCGCACCGCCCTCGAGCCCCCATGTCGGCGCCATCTCCCTTGCTGGGGACCGAGCGTCTGGTGGCGGGCTGCCAACTGGGTTGCATTAAAAAGTGCTTTATTGGGACAGACGTTCCTCACCTTGTTTAAAGAAAATGTCAGTATTTACATATCTCGTGGTTCATGAAACAAGAGTGGGAAGGAAGCATGGCTCAAGTGTCTCATGCGGTGGGAGGTGCACCAAACGCAGAGTCGCGACGATGATGCTTTGGCGTGTTTTCGTTATTTAATGAGGTACTGTACGTAGGATTCTCACGAGGGTGAAAAACTGTGACTCTGTTACGATCTGTGGTGTTGCATGCCACTTGAGCCGCGCCAACACCTTGTCAACGAAAAACGACATGGACAACCTGCATCCTTGTCTTTGGGATTATAAGCGAACCGACCAAAAAAAAACCACCAAAAATAAGGAAACAAGACAAAAAGAAAAGGAAAATGCAGATTCACATGGCAAGATTCGGAAGCGTGTTCTCACAACGTCGATGGAAAGTGCTTTTTGCGCACGACACGACGCGGCGGGGTGTTTCGTACGTAACGGCCATCGTCTTGAAACAACGTGCTGCTACAGTTCCGGTAAGGCATTAGGTAGACGGGCAACCTGTCGCCCGTCAGGCAGCTGTGTGAAATTCAGGAATCAATCTGACTTGAAGACTCGGCAGGAATCAATTTGATTCGAGGACTAGGCATGAATCAATTTGATTCGAAGACTAGGCATGAATCAATTCGACTTGAAGACTCTGCAGACCAGGCTAAACAATTTTTTTGATTCATCTCAAATCGTCATGTGGACAGACATTGAACAGGACAGGCCTCTCTGGACGCAACGGCCAACCACCCGTGCCACGCCACCATGCCACATGCCCACCACCCACGTTGAAATCTCGGTGTCAAATGGCAGATGGAACCCCCACCTCCTCCTGTGCGAGCCCCTGAAACCGTCCTTGCGACGGACCCCGCCCCCCTGTAGCCACTGCCAGCCAATGTTCGTCACCCTACTAACGTCGTCAACCGGCGTGTAGAACGAACCCCCCTGCTAATAGCACAGCTTTACCTAATACGGTTAGATCTATTAAGAATTTACCTCTACGAGTAATATATTATTCTAAGCTAAACCTAGGTATATAGTACCAGAAGTAATATCTAGAGTTAATATATATTATAAGCTCTATATACACCTCTTAGAGAGTTACTAAAATACCTTTTCCTATTATATAATTAGCCTATTATAATAGACTCTTTAAGGTATACAGGTAAAGCTCTAAAGAGAGTAGAGATAGCCTAAGCTAATTAGAAGCCTTTAAATAAGATCTAGCTCTATAATACTAAGAGTACTAAGAGTACTAAGATAAAATTTCCTATTATAGTCTAACTTTATATACGCTAATATATACTAATATATATACTATGCCTTTTTAGGCTATACTATTAATAGGGGGGTTTATTCTATACGCTAGTTGATGATGTTAATGTAGTATGTCTATTCGCAGCGGGGATCGGTCGTGTGAGGAGGAGCTTTTCATCCTACAGGTGTCTGACTATGGATACTTATTCTGATTCTCCATCAGGTACAGTATTCATGTGCTGTACTGAGTAAGATACCACTAGTGCGGATACTACCTGCGCAGAGACGTGCCCACTGTATCTGTGCCACCAAGGAGGCGGCTCTGCCGTGTCCCTTTCTGCGCACGACACCTTGGCTGCTGCCCCCGACGTCGCGAGACAGCTTCGCCTGCCCATTCTCCTCCGGGTACAGCTCTACCGCCAACGTCCCCCGCTCGGCGAGCCCGTCTCATACCCAATCCAGTATCAAATCAATTGTGACCATTCCAAACTGTCCTGTCCGCAGTCTTTGACCCTGGCTACGCACGGTATCGGTGTGCCGTCCGACATCAGGCTCATCGGCTTGCGCTGCATCGACGACGGGCCCCCTCTCCAGCCCATTGGGACTACGCCAAACTACCTATACCCACAAGGGAGCCCAATCCGCACAACGGCTCTCACAGCATAGGTGCTGTATGCCGTCGCCTTGCTAGCCGTGCATTGGTGCGAGAGCGTTGTCCTGTGGTGCATCCCAAACGTTGATGCCCACCCCACCGCCGCCTACGCCCGGATCTCGGCCTGTCTCCTGACGGCACCGCCAATTACGGCCCCGGCGTGCTCCCCGGCCGGTGGCTTGCCTGCAGCATAAATATCTCGTATTCCTAGCACCGCGGACACAATCATGTTTACTGGTATCCCAGCACTTGGTGAGTTTCAACCTTGCTCTGTCTTGAACCTTCAGCTTGTGGTTGCCTTTGAAACTTCCTCCTTCAAGATGATGGGAGCTAACAAAACCATTACTCGCGGCAGCTGCGCAGCGGCTTCAAGAGGAAGTAGACCCGGCTCAGATTCCTCCCCCAACTCCTATTGCGTTCCCGCGGTACCAGCCTTTCGCGCACGACGATGCCCTTGTTAAGCTCTCAGAGTCCCTCTCGGCCCTGCTCTCGACAACGGGCAGGTGGCCGGCAAAACTTGCGTGCACTGCGCTCTCAGCTATTGGGCTCGACCTCAAAGCCGATGTAGATGCGCAGCAGCTGATTCCTGACCCGGCTATCATCCCCGACTTTGCCAAATGGGACCAAATGACTCTAGAGCAGTCCCAGGATGCAGATGAAACCACCTCTCGACCCTTGCGCCACGGTAAACCCCCACCTGGCTGTCAGTTTTATGTTGAGAGAAAAGTTGAGCTGTCACATTCCAACGAAGACGCCTTTCGCACCATAAGGCGCCTGCAGCCGCCAATGGGCAAGCTGCCGCCACGCCTTGGTAGTGCTTATGAGTTCTTTCGTTGTCTAGAACTGCTGACGACATACTGGGACGACCCGACCAAGGCCGCAAGTCTTCCGCCATCTCCGGAAATCTTTGCCGACGATGCTGCCGCGGAGCCCTCCGAGCGGCTCTCAGACACGCCTGCCAGGGCCGCTGGGGAAACTCGGCGAACACAAGCCGGTCACCAGATGCCTGCCATTCTCCGCCATGCGCTTGTAGCAGCCTTTGTCAAACTGATAGCCTACGATTTCGGTTGCAACGTCAGCCCCTCGAAATTAGAGCCTCGCTTGCACCTGCATTCACCCTGCAACAGCCACGAATCGCAGCGCAAGTCATACTGCCCATCCCGTTGCCAGTTTGTTTTCCAAAACCCACAGTCGCGAGAAGCATCTCGAAACGGCCTCAAGTACGGCCCGGTCGCTGCTATCAGCTGTCGTCCAGAGACCAATTTCATGATTCCGAATCTCGAGTCTGCCCAGTCCATGGACCTGGCAAGGGAGGTCATTGCAGCCCTTATCACCGCCCAACATCGTGCGCGCGAAGGCAGGGAAGAGCGCCGCTTTGGACTCGGCGCCTGGTGGACAACCAGACCGCGCTGGGGTGGCGGGCGCGGTGGTCCCATTGGCCGTGAAGTTCAAAGCGACGATGTCGCAGGGGATAAGGACCTGCCACCGGATACGGGAGCAGACGTGGGAGATGACGTGCCCACGCGTGGACCGCCAACTAAGAAGCTGCGGAAAAATCAGGCCATGTACGACAATTACCGTATGGTTCGCCCGCCCGCGGCGACTTGGGACCGCAAAGTCAAGTACATGTCAATCGGCAAGCAGGCAGGCACAGACTACGACGATATATTTCTCATCAGTAGCTTGTTTCACCACGTTTCCTTCCTTCGCATGCGCGTGCCTCTGCGTCTGCTCCAAGTGCTGGACGGTGCTCCAGAGACAGACCCGACACGCCGGGACTGGGGCAAAGTGCAAGCTTGGCGCACGCCGTGGTATGATCTTTTCGAAGCAGCGGACAGGATCGAGGCAATGAGGCTCCTCTGGAGCGTCATGGCATACCAGATGCGAGCAGATACTGGTGCAACACAAACATAAGTTTCGACAATGGAGGTTCATTACTCAACGGTACTAGATAAAACTGGGATCTACCATCATTTCGCATTACGGTATACTGGAGCATGTACATGGAGCTACTCCTATTAGGGGCTTTCCTTCTACTTTGCGCTTTTTGCAGTTTTTTCTTCCCAACCGCGATTGAGGATATCTTTTGGACAGCGAAACAGAGCACATACTTTCTGGTTATTCATAGTGCCGATCTGGGCTTCAGCGTTATCATAAAAAACTAAGATACACTCGCTATTAAGCCGCATCCGGGTTCATGGTCTAGATAAATGGAATAGCTATAACATCTCGTCAACTTTATAAAGCTCATATTCTATAAGCACCAATGCAAGGGGTGCGCCTCTCTGGCCTGCACTTGGGCAGAACCAGAAGAATGTTCATGAAGACACGATCTGCCATTCTTAATAGAAGACGGGAGGCTCGGGCTTGTTGATCATGTGCCACAGCAGCAGATCCCGTGTCGCCAGCGCATCCTCCAAACTGTCATGACCCTGGCCCTTGATCTGAATCTGGCGCTGTAGCCGCTCCGCCGCCAATGCCTTTAGCGAGAGACCCGGATAGTTGGGTTTGTCCTTTTTGGGCACTTCTTCCACCACCACCGGAGGTTGGCGATCCTCGGCATCGTCGCCGTCGTCGCCGGTGCCACCGCCCCTGCTCTGCTGCTGCCCCGGCCGCTGCTCCTCGGGCGGCCGGGGCTGCAGGCGTATTTCCAGCAGCAACGTGTCAATGACGACGGGATGGATCCAGCGCAGCGAGTTGAGGTCCGAGTTGGCCGAGTGGCCGACGACAATGGTCTCGGGGCCGACGAAGCGCCAGAGGGCCTCGCGAGCGCCAACGCGGCCGGCGAGGGTGCGCCTCTCGCGGTGGGCAGCCTCCATGCCCTGCCGGGAGACGCCAGAGTAGCGCGTGTTGAAGTGCGCCATCTTGACGTCTGGCCACACGAGGCTGTCGACGAGGACGCGCCGCGTGAACAGGTCGACGGCCGACACGCGGATGAGCTCCGACTCGCCCGACGCAGCGGTGCCCATCTCACAATCGAGGACGACAGCGACGTGCGGCGGCGCCACGGCGGCTGGGTGCGGGGTGGCAAAGTACTGCCAGTTGCTTTCGAGCTCGCCATGGCGGTACATGCGCGTGCTGTGGAGCTGCTCGGCCATGCAGGGCGGGCTGGAAATGTTGTTGCCGCAGCATGTCCATTGCTAGAAATGTTGCCATGTTAGAAGCGGCCGCTGTAAAAAGTGAATGTGGAGAGAGGCAGACTTGCTCTATAATGGACACGGCCGGGATGATATCTGCAGTTCATGGGCGGACCTTTGTCCTTGCCATCCTTGTCGTTCTTGTCCTTGATCTCCATGTCGCGCATCATATAGGACAGGTCGGCGCCGTTTTCCTGGAGCGACACGGATCTAGTGTGTGCTGGCAAATTCACTCGCTCGCCCTTTTGATTCGTCCGCGGGTGCTCAACCGCGATTCTCTGAGCCATGGTCGGAGCGAGCTTAACGCTCTGAGCACTAGACTTTTGCTTCTCGTGGCCTTTGCGTATGACTGTTTGTTCCCCGTACTTAGAAATCATGTTGCAAACTCAGATTCGTCGGACAAAAATTCGTTTTCGTGGAGACATACTCTTGGTGCAACGTCCGCATCGTCGCTTCTTGTCCAGATCGGCCTGGCCGAGCGGCCAGAGCACATATCCAGCCTGTTGCAGCCTGGAGTGCGAGTGCACCAGGCTCCAGAGCTCTTGGATATGCTCGTCGGTCGCGGGAAGGGGCCCAAAGTCATCCCCTACCGGTATCTCGTAGGGTGTCCCCATTCTAAGTGATTTGTTCTGACAAAGATGATGTATATTCAGAAAAGCGCGCTCCTCTAGGCGCGTTGCGATGGAATACCCCTCCCGTGATGATGGACAGCGAAAGTCGAAATAATTGTGTGCGATAAAAAACCAATCCTATCTCATGAATGAAAGGACAGTCTGGAACGAAGCAAGAGAGCAGACGAAGCTTGATTCAAGTAGGTCATTGGATGCCTGAAGACGCCGCATGTGAATTACGGCTCCAGACGCAGCTGCTGTCAGATGTGGTCACTTCCTCAGTCAGCTTTTCTGCCCCGCTACGGTGTGATTGCCAGGCAAGGTAAAGCAAACGCAAACAACTGAATGCTGCGTCGGATCACGCGAGCATTGAAAGGAAAAAGAAACATGTCTTCAACCCAAGATGGTTTTTTCTGTAAGCAAGGACAGTAGGTAGTCACGGCAGGAGAATACCGGTCGTCGCTGTACGTAGGCAACTTATGCGCTTGCGCGACGTTGGCATGTGTACTCGCCGGCTTTGCGCCGCCAGCGGTG
This sequence comes from Akanthomyces dipterigenus, assembly GCA_030783385.1. Taxonomy (NCBI): domain Eukaryota; kingdom Fungi; phylum Ascomycota; class Sordariomycetes; order Hypocreales; family Cordycipitaceae; genus Akanthomyces; species Akanthomyces dipterigenus. The sequence continues at coordinate 68,059 of JARJRE010000260.1, read as the reverse complement.
ACACGACCAACAAAAAGGTGCAACAGTCGAACGCCCAATGGGTTCGTGCGCAAAAGAGGCTTGGATACAGCCATGGCTGTGGCATCCAACGGCACTACTGTGGCGGCAATAATGGAAACAGTCATTCCCTAGGGCTGTGCTCTCATTCGTCGATCGTGATTCAGTCAACGAGACGGCCAGTGCGCAGCAGGTTTCGATAGGGAGCACGGCGCAAGTAAAGACGACATGATGGCCCAAGTAGTACTAGCTCCAGAGGCTTCTCTATGCTACAGCCTACTCGTAATGCATCTGAGCTTCAACGAGGCCCTTTGTTTTTGATTTTTGCTCGTGGAAACTCCAAGACAAAACATCGTCACCACGGCATCCGCCGGCGAGACCGCAACAGCTTCAGTAGAGCTCCTCCCTTGAAGCCAACGCCGGCATCACAGGGGCTTGCTACGGCATTCGCAGTTACTCGCTGTGACATGCTAGGCTATTGATAGCATTGGCATTTGCTGATTGAGGTCGAAGCAGATACAAAAGTGACGGACCGAGGATACGACGTCGCTTTGGAGATGCAGGCATAATCGTCTATAGTGGTGGCAAAAAAGCAATTCACCCTGGTGAAAAGCACCATTGCATCACTGAAAAATGAATCGACGCAAAACACAGACACGCTAGCGAAAGAGCAGGGCGAACTGCTTCTCACCATTCATGTACGGGTCGGCATCCCATCCCTGCACAGCTGCGTGATGGGGCCGCCGAGGACCACTAGAAGGGCAACTAAAAGTCTTGACTCAGGTGTTGTGGATTTTAAGCACGGCACCCTTGTTAATCCGTACAACGGACTGGTTCCGTTGGCTCAGGTCTAGTTGGCCGATCTGGACAAGTCAAGTCTGTAGTTAGCAATATGCATGGCTCTGTGGGAGACGACGGAACAACATTGAACGCCAGGGAAAAGGCCGCACAGAGAGACCATCAATTTGAAAAGAAGAGTATCTCTCCATCAGGGCCAAGCTAACTTACTGCTAGCTGCCTCGATGCTGCCTCGGTTGTAACTTTTTTTTTTGCGGCACCGCATCAAAAGCTGGCGTCAGTGGCTGCATTTCAGCGTGCATCCATCCGGGGCGGCCGACGGTACGGCGTCTGCTCAGCCTTCTCAACCGGGGGTCCCCTTGAACTCTAACACCAACCCATCGGAATGGGCCAGTCTTCGGCGCTTTACCTGAATATGGAAAAGATGGAGCGAGATCGCGAAAGTACGAGTAAGTAAATACTTGTGAGGCCTCTTGAATTCGAAAGTCATTCGTTTTTGTCCTTCACAGTGCTCGGCAGCCATTGGCCGTCTAGCTTAACATGGATGTTGCTGGTACCGAGGCCTCTCCATCCTTCTCCATGCTGGCAGCTTTAGGGCAAGACTGGCACGCTTCTAGGACATGTTTACTTCCTAGATCGTGGAACAAGGCTTACGCTAGGGCTACGAACTTCTCCTTATTCAGAGACATGCTCTCTGCTGCCATCTTTCAACCAGAGATGTGTAGCCCCCAGGCTGACATGCCCCCCCTGACAAAACCGGCAGCTGGCACAGGTCATCAGGGGTGCGATCCAAACTCTATCGAGCCAAAAGCCCCAAACCAAGCACTTGCATGAATTGCATCTGACTGGGCGTTGGTGGCAGGCACTACTAGCGTGCGCTGTCGTGTGATGATCTGGAACAGCAGGAGGACATGGAGGCTGAAGGATGTCGCCCAGACACTTGACGTTGTCTCTGCACGAGAGCGTGTATCAAAAAAACAGGCCAAGCATAATGAATGCGCATCTTGAAGTTTTCTGCAGCTACTCGACACAAGCTGCGCCGCGTAGTCCGTCGTACTGCAGCAGCTGGACCATGACCCATGCGAGTGCATCATCGGGAGATCCGAACGATGCGGCGTGGTGGGGGCGCCTTGTAGGCCTGTACTCAATCAACAGTACATACCTACCTAGCTACATAGAGGTAGGTAGATACTACCAGCACCAGAACTGTATAACAGCGCCTCTGATTGCTGCGCTAGCAGTGCCGGACAGCAAAGAACAAACGAAGAAGACAAAAAGGTGCAAGGTGGTTACCAGCGAATCTGGCCTGGTAGCAGTCGGCAAACGGCACCCAAACGTCTAGTTCGGTGAACTGCCTAGCCTCCTGGCCACATCCCGAACCAGGGCCATTGCGATGGGACCCCTGGCAGGCGATGCTCTCGATCGTCCACTGCGTCGTTGGCAAAGGCCTGGAAATATACCCAGGCCGAGTAATTCCCGTCGTCTCCCACTGGGCATGATGATATCTTTCCCTTTGGTTCCGCGGCGCTGTGGTGACATCCTGCTTCTGCCGGCTGATCCTTTTTTAGTGGGTAACAAAAAGACGAGATGTAGAGAGAAAACTTGTGGCGGTGATGGGCACTTAGGTAGTGGTGCAGCTCCTCATATCATGCATCGATTATGAGAAAATGATGACTGCAGTTGACCAAAAGAGGAGGAAGCCGTCCATTCGAGATTCGGATGCACATGGGCCCGGAATCCTGCGCTGGCAACTATATAGACTAACGGTCCTTTACATGATGGTATGAGCATGTAGCTCTCTCTAATTACCTACAAGCATCTCTTTTCTAAGACAGCTACAACAGTCCTAAGCAGCTGTGTATTTATCAGGCAAGTAAAGACGCATGAGAAACAGTCGGTGCCAGACAAACAGACCCCACCAGCTTCACCAGCCACTCGGCGTCCCCAAGCACAACCAATCCAGCGGCATTCGGCGTTCCAAGCCTGCCTGGTACGCATAGCTAAACTAGGGTAGGAAAGGCAGAGATTTTGGTCAAGCCTCTGCAAGCTGCCTCTGAGTGTACTCGGGCCCGTGCAACTGCCAACTACTCTAGGTACGTGGAGGTAGCTGGCCGTTGCCACCGGTACCCCGCAGCCGCTGCTCTTGCGCAAGGCACCGTTTGGGCACTCTTGACAATGTCGGCTGAACCCCTCAACGCTAACCGCGCGCAGTCTACGCAGATCAACGGCAGGGGGGCTGTGATTATCATTGTTGTTTTTATTTTGTCATTTTTTTTTGGTCGCTAGCTCTCTTGGCCCGGCCGAAACCCGCCGCCGCCCCGGCCGCCTGGCACCAGGAAACCAGCACATGCCCAGCAGTTTACTCTGGGGCCACCAAAGGACCTGCAGGCCGCACAAAGCCACCTTTGCCAGCACCTGTCCACTCAAGCTTCTAACCACATTTCCCTACGTTACAGCGCTTCTCCGCCGTTCCTGCCCGCCTCAAGCCCCATCGGCCTTGCCTGGGCTGGCTGCTACCTCATTTTCGGTGCTACCTCACATTTTAGGTACACTGGCCTACCTACCTCTGGCACCACTCGTTATAGGTGAACCAGTCGCCAGCTCCCAAGACACAACCGCCGCGTGTTATCCGGCCTCTCCACCTTCAATATCGCACGCCGACCTGGTCTCGTCCCAACCCTAGTCCTTCTTCATAAAAAGCTTCATACTGGGCTGCTGTTTCACCCTCTTCCCCTTGCCGGCCCTCTGAATCCTGCTTTCTTCATTCGACCGAATTCTCAAAAGGCAGAGCCGACGTCGTCACCTCGTTCACGCCATCTTGTTCCTGCATCCACGCTGCACTCCGGCTCCCAGCCTCTCAACTGCGACGTGCTTCCGCCTCCCCGAGTCCTCCCCAGCCATGTCGAGCTACCCAGGTTACGGACGGCCGCAGTATGGCGCTCCCCCAATGCAGCAGCAGCAGCAGCCGTACCAAGGCGGTCATTACGGGTATGCCTCAATCCCTCCCCTTCTGTCTTTCTCGCGCCGCATTGTGTCTTGTTTGGCTGACGTCCAATGGCGCTGCGCTGTCGCGCCGTTTAGCCCTCCACAACATTCACCTCAGCCGTACCCGAACCAGGGTCAGCCCTCGCCGCAGCATGTCTACTACCAGCAGGGACAACCACAGCAGCAGCAGTTTGCTTATCCTGTACGAAACCTCTACCAAGCGAATGCGCTCTCACCATGACCGTTTGTTCAAGTACTGACGAGCCCTGCAGCCACAGAGCGCCAGCCCGCACGGGGCAAGCCCGCACGGCGCCAGTCCTCAGCAGTATCAGCAGCAAATGCCGAACCAATCGCCATATGCTGGCCGTCCTGGTGAGTTGGGAGATTCCGAGCTCGGTGCTCCAAGTGTTTGAGCTAACATGATGATAGCCGTTGGACCGCCTCCCCAGCACCAGCATGGCCACCAACAAGGCCGCCAGGACATGGTTCAGGCTCCCCCGAGCACACCTCAGCACTTTGGAAGCGGCGCCCCTCAGAGCTACTCGTACAAGTACTCGCAGTGTACTGGACGTCGCAAAGCTCTCCTCATTGGTATCAATTACTTTGGTCAGCGCGGCCAGCTACGAGGCTGCATCAATGACGTGCGCAACATGACATCATATCTAGCAGAGCACTTTGGCTACAGACGCGAGGACATGGTCATTTTGACTGACGACCAACAAAACCCTATGAGCCAGCCTACCAAGCAAAATATCCTGCGGGCTATGCATTGGCTTGTCAAGGACGCACGCCCCAACGACTCCCTCTTCTTCCACTACTCTGGTATGACAGCCAGCTTGAATGTGAGGTATAATATCGCTAATGTTTGCAGGTCACGGCGGTCAAACCAAGGATCTTGACGGCGATGAGCCAGACGGCTACGACGAAGTTATTTACCCTGTGGACTTCCGCCAACACGGACACATTACCGACGATGAGATGCACCGAATTATGGTCCAGCCTCTGTGCGCTGGCGTACGACTAACGGCCATTTTCGATTCCTGCCATTCTGGTACTGCACTGGACCTACCGTACATTTACTCGACTCAGGGTATCCTTAAAGAGCCCAACCTGGCCAAGGAAGCTGGCCAGGGCCTGCTCGGTGTCATCTCCTCCTACAGTCAGGGTGATCTTGGTGGCATGGGCAGCCAGATTGTCAGCCTCTTCAAGAAGGCAACAAGCGGCGAGGAGGCCCATAGCCGTGCCATTGCGACCAAAACTTCTCCTGCCGATGTCGTCATGCTGTCAGGCAGCAAGGACGATCAAACTTCGTACGTCAAAGTGACAATGACCAGCATACATAAGCTAATAATTACTTAGTGCCGATGCTAGCATTGGCCTGCAGGCTACAGGCGCCATGTCGTGGGCTTTCATCACTTCGCTGAAGAAGAACCCCCAGATGAGCTACGTTCAGTTGCTCAACAGTCTCCGCGACGAATTGGCTACACGATACACACAGAAGCCTCAGCTGTCCTGCAGCCATCCCCTAAGTGCGCCATCCCGCTCCTTTGCTGCTGTGTCCATGTAGTGCTGACTAGCGCATCGCAGACACCGACCTCCTCTTCGTCATGTAAACAACCAGATGCGGCCAGGAGCCTTTTGTGTGTAAGAGGTAACCGGGATAGCCCGGAGTGGCCACAGCCTGTGAGGGTCATCGGGCGTCGAGATTCAATGTCAAACGGGAGCATTTTTTTTCAACATCTCTTTTATCTTCGTACAGATGGGTGACTTTTTTTTTGGGTACTCAAACATGGTCTTTTTTTATCGATATACCTTTGGGACCATCATTTGTAGGCTGTTTATGTTTCGACTTTTTGTTCTTTAAGAAGTAGGAAGAGAGTGAGAGCGATGCACAGAGTCTCCATGAAAGCGGGCAGCGGCTAGGGAAAAAGGCATATCCGTTTTTATCATTAATGCAAGACATTGAAAACACCTCGCATGTCACACAATGGGCAAACAAGGAGAAGAGAACAAAACAATATGGTTGTCAATATATATGCGTTGTGGTCCAAAAAAAAATAACAACGCCCCAATCAGAAGAACGGAACCGTCATGTACCCAACCGGACATAAATGAGTATCCCAGAAACGCCTGCCATACATACTAGTTCGTGATGCTACCCATAATGAAGGAAAATAGTCCACATTCTCATGCGGCCACACTGCCCGTGTCATCCACCCGCACGACCTTGAGACCCCGCGAGCGCTTGGCCTTGCGTCTCTCTTCCGTGGCCGCGACGAGCCTGCACCGAACCGCTTCCTGCTCCGCCCAGCGGCGCGCCGACAGACGCATCCGGGCGACGAAGCGCGCCATGACGAGAAACGTCCGGAGGGTTGGCTTGGGGCGTTGGTCGCCGTCTGCGGAGCCGCCGGCGCCGGCGCTGGCGAGGAGCGGCTTGCGGCTATGGAGGATCTTGGTGCGAATGTGCTCGAGCTCGCGCAGCTGTGCCTTGTTGCTGTTGTTGCGTTGTTGTCAGTATACCGTCGTGTCAATGGGGGGTTGGGGGAGGAAGGGAAGACAAGAAGAACATACCAAGCGCTCGCAATGTCCAGCTGCAGCTGGATAAACTTCTTGGCGTATGCTGCGTCGGTGCGCATCGACGCCTCGCGCTCCCACCGCGCGTGCATCCAGTCCATCTGCATGACCATGCCGCGGACTTCTTTGCGGTGGCGCGCCTCGGCGCCATCGGCGGCGCGCACCACCGTCTCCAGCGCCGTCTCCGCCTCGACCAGCCCTGTCCCGCGGCGGAGGCTGGCCACCTCGCGCTGCAGCTTCTCCGCGCTGACGCGGTACGCGGCGCGCTCGCTGCGGGTGCGCTCCAGCTTACGACGGAGCGCCACCTCGGAGCTCACGAGCCCCTCGATGATGGCCTGCTGCTGGCGCACGTCGTGCTCGAGGTTGTCGATCTCGGCTTGCGTCTTGCGCAGCTGCTTGGCGTCCTTTTTGCTGCTGCTGCTGCTGGCGTCTCTGCTCTTGGAAGAAGGTGACGTGGCAGCAGCGGCGGCGACGGCGGCGTCGCGGTCACGAATGGCCTTGTCGAGTTGGTGCTGGAGGCGCTGCAGAGACTGCGCGTGTTCGGCGGTCAGTTCTTCGGCTTGCTGCCGGGCCTCCTCGAGGAACTCCTCGAGGACCACGCGCTGGTCCTCGGCGTCGTCGAGTTGCTGCTGCAGCTCTTCCGTCATAACCTGCGAGCCGCCATAGGTTGCGTTAGCCCTCTGGCTGCCGTTGGGCGAGCCCATCATGCGCGAGACTTGGTTCTCGTGGAGCTTGCTCTCGAGATCTGCGACCTCGCGGCGCAAACCCTTTATGGTGTCCTTGTTGGCGGTCTCGCGTTGCAAGAACTCGACTTCCTTTTGACGAGCGCTGGTTAAGTCGTGCCGTATTATGGACACTTCGCTGCTACCATCACCATCTAGGAGAGCCTGTGCAGAGGTCAGCTGTGCTTGATAGTCCTCAACACGACGTTCCAAATCACGAATCGCACGGCGAGTCGTGGAGTTGTCTGCCGTCTCAGTGGAGGACCCCTGACGTAGCTTGGCCTGGAGTTGCATGATTTCTTGGTTCAGTCTATCCTCCTCAGCTGCTGCCTTTTCAATTTCGTCTTCGAGGGCCTTTTCTACAGTCTGTCGCTGCTCCGAAAGCAGTGTGTTTTCGTCACGGAGACGGCGCACTTCGCCATCAAGCTTGAGCTTGACAGTGCGTAGATCGAGCCGCTCCTGATCTACACGAAGTGTATCGTTATCATGAAGCTTTGCGCGGCGCAGCTGGTTATCCAGTTCATCACGCTCGGCCTTGACCTCAGCTAGTGAGGTCTGGGTATTGCGGAGCTCAGCCCGAATCGACGCCAACTTATCTTCGAGGGATCTTTTGTCCGAGGACACCTTGTCAAGCTTGGTGTTGGCATCCGTAAGCTGCCACTTGAGCCGAGTCGGTGTTTGCGAGCCACGCATAGGACTCGCTTCAGCAACCCCACGAGACGTTTCAGTGCTCAGGCGTAGTGTGCGGAGCTGCTCGCGCAGACTCTCACATTCACGCTTAAGAGCCTCGCCCTCGCGACGACTAGGCGTAGTCATGACAGACTTGGTGCGCAGCATTTCGACCTGATCTTCCAGAGCGATGACCCGATTGGTCTGGGCCTGGTAGTCGACTTGTGCTTGTCTCAGGTTGTCGCGCACGGTAGAGAGTTCGCTTCGAAGATCAGTCAACATCTTCTGACGATTCTCCAGAGCATCCTGGAGATCGTCGATTTGCCTTGTCATGACTGCCTCTTCGCTTCGATGGCGCTCCTCCTCCATCTTGAGAGTATCCTGGAGTTTGGAGCCTCGGTCTGATAGTGATCCTTCCGTTTCGCGCAGGCGATCGATTACCCTTTGAAGTCCGGCGGCTTTTTCCTCGGCGCGATTGCGCTCTGCTTCCAAGGTCTGCTTCCCCGTCTCCCATTTCTCGCTGTCGTTATCGTATATGTTATCTTTTTCGCGTATCTCGGCTTGTAGGTCGGAAATGTCGTCATTCAAACGTTCGAGCTCATCCTGATACTGTCCGCGAAGGTCCTTTTCAGCCTCGACAGCATAGTCTCTCTCCTTGGCGACGCTGCTTTCAAGCTCTTCGACCTCAGCCTGTAGGCGCAGGACATCCCGCTGCAGTGAGGTCGATTCGGCAGCCAGAGTATCGTATCGCGTTTGTACCAAGTCCTTTTCGTCTACTTGGGCTTGAAGCTCCGCTTCAAGCTCCAGAATCCTGGCCTCTGCTTCTGAGGTCCCTTGTCCTAGGGCTGCTTGTTGATGCTCTAACTGGTCAACCTTGTTCTTGAGCTGATCAATCTCCCCATTGGCTTCGGTGAACTCCTTTTCCAATGCAGCGTAGTCTTCCCCAGCCTTGTCGAGCTCATCCTGCAGTCTGGTGACTCTCTCGTCTATTTGCCGAGAAAGGCCCTTTGACACAACAGATTTATCAGCCATTTCTTCTTGAAGTTCCTCCAAATCTCGTTCAGCCCGATCTTTCTGAGTCGCGGCTTCTTCGAGCTTCTCGTCAAGTTCATCGACTTGCTCCTCTAGACGGCGAATGTTCTGCTCCAGGTCTTGTATCGTTTTTTTCGCTTCCTCGAGCTTCTCATTATCCTGTTCATTTTCCTCGAGCTCTTCTGCCCTTTTTTCTGCCCCTCTGGCCCTTTCTTCGGCTTCTTCAATCTTGTCTTTAAGATCTTCGGCCGCGTCTTCTCGGTCCGTCAACTGGCGGTCCTTATCTCGAAGATCCGCCTCTAGATCCTCGATTGTATCTCGGAGCTTCTCTAGCTGCTCTCGATTTCCCTGACCTGCCGCAACTTGGCGGCGCAAGTCGCGAACGTCTTCCTCCTTGTCGTCAAGCTGTTGTTGCAAGCTTTCCATTTCGGTGCGGAGAACAGCGTCTTCCCGGCTTTGAGAAGGCCTGCTCTGCAGCTCGAGTATTTGCTGTCGGCATGTTTCTAGCTCGCGTTCTGCTGTAGAAAGAGACTTTTTGTAGCGATGGGCTTCCCGTTGCATGGTAACCCTGTCCACTTTCAGCTCGGTATTTTCTTTCAGAGCCGCTTCGTGGAACCCTGGGCCGGCCTTCCGAAGGGCTTCCTCAAGAAAGTGAATCTTGAGCTTCAAGCCAAAATTTTCCTTCTCAATCTTGTCTATAACATTTTCTTGCTCTCGGAGCGAAAGCTGGTTGCCATCTTGCAACGGTCCCTTGTCACCACCACGCCTTGTTGCAATCGCAAGAGGGGTCGAAGTAACACTGCTACTGTCGATCTGCGGAATTGTATGGTCGAGATATGACTGGTTTCGTGATGAAGAGTACATGGACGCGTCCATCCGCGGCACAGGCGTCAAGTCGTTTTCGTCGATGCGGCTCAGGTTGGACGTCAGGCTCATGGCGCCATTCTCCTTGCCTCCTCGGCGACGAACACTATTTCTCGTAGCTGACTTGAGCAAGGGTGTGAATTCGGCACCGCCTATGCTGGGAGGTAGGTTATTTCGGTCTGTCAGCGGATCGCGACGGGGTGTTCTGATGTTGACGCCGTTGTCGTTGGAGCGTCCGTTGCGCAGCTGTTGCAGGATGTTGCCGCTTTCCTTCTCTGGCGACTGAAAAGAAGCTTCCTGGGAGATGTCGGCAAAATCTGGCCCTCGGCTAAGGTATGTGGCATCTCCAAGGTTGGTTCTCGGGGTATCAAGGACCCCCCCATAGCCGCCTACCATGGTGGCGGCGACACTGGGACCGGAGGCACAGCTCGAAGCAAAGGATGGTCGAGCAGCTACCTGGTAGGGAGGCGCATAACAAACTACCGAGTTTGAATGAACTGGTCACAGCAATGGAATAGAAAGAAAGACAAGCGCCCAAACAAATCGTGTAGACTGCCTTGTCAGGCGACAAGTCTGCGCGCCAGTGTAAGTAGAGTAAGTATATCGATAACGCCGTTGTTAGCGCAAGCACGCGTTTCCGTTGTTTACTCGGTGCCCATTTTGGGCTTAGCGCTTTGCCAGCTACAGTAACCAATGAAGAGCTGCTGCAGCGCCTGACTACCCACTTTCAGTCCTGCGTGCCCTGTCGCCATTTTGGAGGCGCATATCAATGATAGCACCACTTTGCTTGCTGGGAAATGCTGGGCAATTCCGGGTATAATTAGCAGTGCTCACTTTAGGGTCCCCGCGCAGCGTGTCCCAGTTGTATAATTTAACCAACTCCGTTTTGTTGATTGATGCAGGCAACCGTTGCGTGTGATAGCGGCAGCGACGACATTTCCATTGCGGCGGCTGTCAAATATATGTGAACCAGGTTCCCCCACCGCGTCCCTGTCGGGATATTCGTTGCACATCGCCGGGTCTTGTGCGATCGTTCCAGATGACGGAACCCAGCAGCAACAGTCATGCAGCCCATATGTCTCTGGACATTTTTCCAGACGACATCATCGAGCAAGTCTTGCAACATGTATCGCCACTAGACAATCTGACAAGCCTACAAAGAGTCTCGCACAGGCTGTGGCGGCTAGCAAGTGAGCCTCTCTTGTGGCGCCGTCACTGCTTGGCGACTTTCCAGTATTGGCAACCAGAGCATGGTCTGGGACTTCTTCTGAAGAGAAATGCGTCTGCGACAAATTGGAAAGCCTTGTTCCTCATACGCCAGAAGCGGAACGCTTCAATAAGACGTATACTCGGGCGAGTTGTTGCTACCAGGGTAGACCGCATTGCCGGCATGGAACAGATCTGCCAATATGGTTACGACGCTAAAGATTTTTTGATTGAGAAATGCCGCACGCCCTACGATGACGCAGATGTTCTGGCTGTGAGGTAAGGCTGATGCAAATCCCTTTGCTGAACTCTATTCACACATATCCAGGCACTACGCAGGAGCTATCCTTGGCAGCATACATCGGGCCATTGCTATACAGCAGTGGTTCCAAGTAAGCAATTCGGACTCAACAGATCCTTTCAGCATACAACCATCTTTAGAAAAGTCATTGGCCGCCTTTGATCTTTTCGTCCTCCACGATCAACACGGCGATCTCGACGAGGTTAGGAAGCATCTCCCAATATGCTCCAGTACCACCGACACTGACTATCCACTTTGACAGACCAGCCAACTGCTAGATGATTACTCAAGACTGTTCATTGGACTTCAGCCCCAGTGGAGCGAGAAAAGTACGAGGCAGAAAGCTCTGGCTCTAAACCAGTGGATGCGTACAAACAATCTTGCAGGGCTGGATGACCATCGTCTGGATTATAGAAACCTGCGGAATTGCTTCATTGGACAGGCACTGCGGGATTCGAGACACGAGTCAATACCCATAATCTCTTGCGCGATTTACTGTTGCATTGCTGAGAGAATTGGAATACAGGCGGAATGCTTCTTGGCACCCATGTGTGTCCATGTTGTTGTTACTGCACCGGCTGGCTATGATCTGGACATGAATCGAAGCAGCCACGAGCATCAGATGTATCTCAATCCATTCAATCAGGATGGTGAAGTATCTATCGACAGTCTGGAGCATTTAGTATCCCACGCCGACATGACTATCGATGCTCTACGCAGTTCTGGAACAGTCTTCGCCGTTACCACGCGGACAGCACACAACATCGAGGCATCTCACGCCGCAGGATCCCACCGTGCCGATCCCTTGTCCATCAGCAAGCTGATTCACGGCCATGCCGCCCTCAATCGTCAGCTGGCACTTTACGCGACGCGCTGGGCGCTGCTCATCCTGCAGGTTCCCTTTACCAGAATGTGGCTAGAGCGTCGCACCCAGCTTGTACGGCACATCGTGCGCGACTGGCCGGAAGACGAGTGGATTATGTCAAAGTATGTTCTGGCGCAGAGCCAACGTACTGGTATCGACACGGCGGTGGCGCAGGCGGACATGCTGCTTGGTGACCGAGTGCGTCAAGGGGACCAGTTGCAACCCGACGTATTCCAGACTAACCTGACCGAGGAGTACGTGGCCCCTTTTCGGCTCGGCCAGGTATTTGTGCATAAACGCTACCAGTGGCTGGGTGCGATTGTGGGATTCTACGGAGTACCGCCGGTCTCATGGGGAATATTTGACGCGGCCTCGGAAGGCGACGGCGCCACATATAGCACCACAGATGATCACAGGAGATTCTACATCAAGACCATGTGAGTAATCGGCAGCTAACTAAGACACGCCCGAATGGAGTGCTGAAACGTTTTTGCAGAGTCGCCTCCAGCACAGACGAACGAGTCATTGCCCCCGGAAATTTAGAAGTGATTGATAACGAATCTCGAGTGACGAGACACATGTTTCCGCTGGCGGGCAAGTACTTCAAGAGATTCGACCGCGAGAACTGCCGCTTCGTGTCCAATATTGATGAGGAATACTCACACTTGACTGCCTAGATATAAGGCGCAAGCCGCCGGAATATAGATGTGGGATTCATTTAGCGACACACAACGACGCGCATTAGGCTTAGAGTCAAGGCAGTATTACATTAATAAATAGAGTTGGATAAATGCTTTATCGAACCCACACACGGGGCCAACCTGTTACCGTCGACTATTCCGATAGCTTGATGATGTCTTCCAAGACACCCTTTTCTGCTAGTTTTGATATCCATTTATGCAGCACACTCCCGTAGTCCTTCTTTCGCGCTGTCACGCGCTCCTCGTCAACCATGGCCACCATGGCCTCACCGCGGTACTCCCCCATGGCAGCGCGGGCTTCAATGGCAAGCGCGCGCCTAAGACTGGCTGCTTCGCTGGCACTGAGATTACCCTCACCGACTCTTGATTTAAGGGAATCAGCAGCAAGCTCCCCGATGATATCCTCTGATTTCAAACCATACTCGGTCAATAGCAGGGTATCGTTAGTGTCAAGCTGGATGTCGCTATCAGAGATCAGTCTGGAGTAGGCATCTCCATGCTGCGTCTCCATCCGTGCATCCAAGAAATGTACAGTCGCCAAGGCGCCCCGCACAGAGTTCCTGTATTCTTGAAAGGTGCTCCGGCAGAGCGATAGCAAGTTAAATGACAGCTGGCTCTCCTCGTACTGAAGCATGCGAGCCTCAATCTGTGGCCGGGCGACGTTGGTCCAACAGTCACCATCGAAAGTACCTGATATCTGTTAAAATGCTGTTTTCCGTTTTGATTGCGCAACGAATTGCAACATACCGAGCTTGCGAGGCTTGCCCCGCAACCCGTCCAGTTCCCAGACAAACCCCCCTGACGGGACATACGCAATAAAGTGGTAGCCATATTCATTGTTGTGGCGTTTTTTGGGCTTCTTCTTGCGGGACGTGGTCCGAGAGGCTTGGGGGCGCTTTCGCGATTTGGTATCCGACGCCTCATTTTCCAGAAACAGGTCGGCATTTAGGCAGTCCATACGGCGAGCAAAAGAATTATGCGTCTTGCGTATGAACTTGTTTCTGCCCAGCTCATAGCCTCGTACCGCCGTACTCATTTCGACGGTGGCTGCCTTGAACGTCTCCAATTCGCGTCCAAGCACGATGCCAGTGTGGTTCATCACAATGTTGAGCAGCGCGACGGTAGCGCATGCATTAGAGGTGGTCTATCGAGCATGAGAAGGGATTGGTATGGTGAGAGATGGACGAACCTGATTTGCGAACCAGACTGGCCCGTTAACATCCCCTTCGTCGTCGCCGTCAAGAGCCGGGGCGTACTGGAAAAGGAAGATGAGACCGTATACAGGTTTTCTTTAGACTGTTAGTAGCATATCTTTCAAACATTTTCGTTGGATCATACGGCAGATTATCCATTGAGTCTTGATCAAGAGTGAAGAGCTCCTGCACTCTAACATCCTTTATGCCAAGGTCTTTCAAGATCATGTTGAAGAATGCCTGTCAAGTATCGAGTGAGCAAAACTCCTGTCACAAAGTTTGTATTGGGGCTTACCGGCTCGGATTCCAACTCAATCCACCCATCCCAGTCCTCGATGTCCTTGGAGGTGAGCGGCTTCATGGCCTCCTCAAGAAGATCGTCGGGCAGCACATGACTCTGAGGCGGAGCGGCAGCTTTACGTTTTGGATTGCGTCGCTTCTCGCTAGAAGTCAATTCCGACTGGCTCATTTTACGAGAGGCCGTCTTGCCATCGGGCTTCTTCCTGCGATTTTGAACAACGATGCCCGGTTTTGAGAGGCGTCTCGACCGACGACGACCGCTCGGCGGTGGACTATCACACTCGGGTACCTTGTTAGCGACGCGACGACTGCGATGGCGCATTGTGCTGGTGTTGTTAATGGGAGACGCGGTTTGTGGTGTGGAAGTTTTTGCTGCAGCCTGCTGTAGGCGGCTTTGATGTATGTAGCTGCCAGAGTGATGCCGTCACATAAAAGTCGGCTCTCTTAAGCCCTGATTTGAAGGGCAGCACTGGCAGCAATGTGAAGTGTGTGAAGTGTTAAGGAAATTTAGCAGCTAGTATTTCTTTTTTGAATAGCAGTGACAAACAGATGATACACAAACGCGAGGCATACGGACGTTGGTTGCCGCCACAGCAGCAGTGCTCGTGACATGGGAGAGCGGGATGCCAGCTGGCACAGTAGCATGCATTGGTCCAGCGTTTGCAACGTACCTGGCCTAATTGAATTTGGATGGTATACGTAGAAGATCAAGTGAATAGTTCGGACAAGAACAAGAGCTTATCCAAGCAGAACTATGTCGTGTAATCAAAACTATGTCGCCCAATCAAAGCTGCACGGAAGAAAGTACCTAGAGAATAGATAATGCATGCGTTTGGAAGATGGTTGGGAACTGAATCGTGAGGCACAGTCTGAGTAGCTGAGTAGCTGCCTGACGGCAAAAATCTCGGTGACCAGTACTTGAGGGTTACCCGCAATCGCCATCTGCCGCCAGCCAGCGTCGTGCAGCTGAGCGCCCAGCGCTGCCCAGCGGACCGCATCCACTAAAACAGGCATTGGCCGGCTCTGCATACACTGCAGCTAAGTGGCCCCAACTTTCAGCAGCAAGCCCCCTGTATGTACCTAGCTTGTTCTCCCAGCACACCTCCAGCTCCTTGTCGCCTGTTTGTGCCCGGGACCGCGTTTACGACGTGACGTGAAAAAGTTGTCCTAGTCGCTGCCTTGTTCTCCAACAACCATACAATAACAACGACAACACTGTCTGCAACGAGGCTCCTTTACGCACCGAAACTATACCGAATCCTTGTACATGCTCGTTAGCAGCTTCACCGCATACCACGGAATGCGATGAGCGCGACTCCTCGATTGCGGTCTGGCTTCCCCTCGACCCCGGGTACTGCCGCTCCACGACGCAACACTCAAGAACCACCCAGCTCCGTTGGCTCTGTATCCTCCAACGCCAGCTTTAACAAGTCAGCCACGCTACCACTTGCTCCCGAGCAGGCCGTCAGACAGAATCAGGCCGGTCAACCCCTCGTTCCTCTGACGCTTCTCGACGCTCCCCAGCAGCGATTCTATGCCTTTGCCATATACGTCCTGCTATGGGCTTGGAAGCTGTACGACTGGCTCCAGGTCGTGGAAGATGGCGACAGCTCCTGGTGGCTATTTTTCAAATGGATCTTCATCGACTTTGCCTTTTTGTTCGGACTACCAGAGCTCCGTATACCATGGCTAGAGCTCTCGCAGCTTCTTGTCACCAGCGTTTTCACGTCCCACCTGGTTATCAATTACATGTTAATGTTCAACATCCCCGTGAGTTTACTTGCGCTCCTATCGGACGTAGCCGAGAATGCTTGCTAACAATGTACAGCTTCCGTGGCAATCGTTCTTCCTCGGTCTCGCCAAAGTTCTTTACGACCGCGAATTGTCCGTTTCCGAGCAAAATGTCAAAGTTTCCAACATCCTCCACAATCACTCTTTGATTATGGGCAGGCAGATTATCAATATTCTTCCGGAGGGCTCTGCAGTCCTCAATCCCGAGCAGACGCCGTATTGTATCGCCCCCAAGTCCAAGACTGGCGTTGTGCTGCCCATCTATTTCAACTCCACTGTCCCGGCCGAAATCGAGCTCATTCGCATTGACCTCGACACGAACAAGGAAGAGACCATCAAAGTTCCCAAGCGCGACGTCGCCAAAGTGGCCAAGCAAATCCGGGAGCGAGGCGCTGAACCTGATACGGCTGGCTTTCAGTGGGACTACAATGTTAGACGGCCCGGTGTGTATCGGTTGGGCAAAGTGCTGGACGAATACCAGCTCGAGATTCAGCGCGGTGTCAAAGATACTTATGTCGTGCCCTGTCCGCAGGCGAAAATCATGACTGCCGATTCTTCCAAGCGCTGCATCCGTGACTTGTCTGACTTGTCTCTCGAAGTTGTCGGTACACCCCCGTTGAAAATTGTCTACAGCCGCACAATCAACGGCAAGAACCATGGATTTCACTTTCAGAGTTTGCAACCAGATGGCTTCAGCTCGCCGCTTCTGGGCTCTCCAGCCGACGTTCTTCTCGATGGCGGAGCAGATGTCTCGTGGGTCCGACCTGCTCGCGTCACTGTCAGTTTGAACGAGTCTATGGCCACCTCCGGCGAGTGGGAATACTCTGTCGACGAAGTCCACGATGCTTTTGGCAATACCGTCAAGTACGCTGAAAGTGTTGACGACCTTGACCAGTCTGGTGCCCGCGGCCTCGTCCAGAAGTTTGCTGTTAAGGAACGGCCCAAGGTGAAGATGCAAGGATGTGATCTTCGAAATGCTTTGAAAGCTGCCAAAGGCAAACCAGCCAACCTTCCAATTTCATTTCAAGTGACTGGGGGCGCCCCAGATACAGCTTACAAAGTGGAGTGGAAATTTTCCCCTATCGATACTCTTACCAGCAACGGTGATCACGGGGACAAGGTCACTATCGGTAGCCATTCGGCTAAGGACTCGAGTGACAAGCCGAGCGTGTCTGCATCAGGTCTATACACGCTGACTACTATTTCCAGTGGTTCATGTGAAGGTGAAGTCGACGAACCTTCATCTTGTCTTCTTCTCAACCCTCTCGAGCCACAGCTCTCTGTTCGTGCCGAAGAAATTCCTGACAAGTGCGCGGGCAACTCCATCGGATTACGGGTCAACCTAGACCTCGTTGGCACACCACCTTTCATTGTTCGCTATGATATCATTGGAAGTGACCAGCATGTCAGAACACGGACGCACAGGGTCAATGGCTTGCGTTCCCAGCTGGAACTTATTCCAGAGGAGGCTAGCCGTCAGAAATATGTGTTCAGGTCGATTGATGATCAGGTCTATCGGAATATTCCCCTGACTGGCCAGGACAAGGTGCTTGAGCAGGAAGTCAAACCCGCTGCCAATGCTGTCATTGCGCATGCTTCCAAGAACTTCAATACTTGTCTAGATTCAAGCGTTGATGTTAACATTGTCCTTGCTGGTGAGCCACCCTTTAATCTTGAGTGGGAAGTCGTTCACGACGGCAAGCGCAAAACAGAGCGCGTCAACGACCTCAATTCGAAAACATACACAATCAAGACACCTACCTTCACTAAGGGCGGAGAGTACATTCTTGCGCTGAGCAGCGTCAAAGATCAGCGAGGCTGCCGAACTTTCCTGCAGGACCAAGTCAAGATTACTGTACGCCGCCAACGACCGCGCGGCGCTTTTGGTCTGATTGAGCAGAAGCAGAGCATCGTGGCTGTTGAGGACACTCCACTGCGTCTTCCCCTCCGACTTCAGGGAGACGCCCCATGGACTGTTTCCTATAGGAACCTCAATGATTCGGCAGGAAAAATCACCAAGAAAATCGATAGCCCCAATGGATACCTGATGGTGAAATCTCGGGGTGTGTACGAGCTTCTGGATATCCAAGATAGCAGTTGCCCCGGTACGGTTGAGTCTGCGGGTTCGACATTCCACGTTGACTGGTACCCTCGACCCGAAATCTCCATGATTGAAACGAACGGCGTCAACTTGACAGGCGGTGTATTTGTGAAGCAAGCGGTTTGCGAAGGAGACTTGGATCGCTTCGAAGTTAGACTACAAGGCTCACCACCGTACCACGTCGAGTACGATGTCCAGCAGCGCTCTCCGCAAGGCTCTAAAGCCATCAGCCGGAGGAAGGTTGACGCTGCCTTCTCCAAGGCGGCCATCTCCATGGATACCAGCAAGGCGGGTGAATATACTTACAAATTCCACGGGCTCGCCGATAACCTCTACGATGCCGATTCAAGGTCCAAGGTGCTCACTGTGCAGCAGCGTGTCGACGCCAAGCCCGCCGCCACATTCGCCAAGCCTGGACAAACCTTCAAGTTTTGCATGGAGGAGCAGGCGCAGGAGGATACTATTCCGATCACGCTTACCGGCGTCGCACCTTTCTTTGTCGAGATGGAAATCAAACATCAAGCAGGGTCGCCCACAGAGATGTATCACGTACCGTCCATCAACTCCAATTCGTACGCCATGCAGATTCCCAGACAACACCTGCGCTTGGGATCGCAGCAGCTCCGCATCCGGCGCGTCCGCGATGCTCAAGGCTGCGAGCAAAAGTATGAAGTCGGCGGGCCGTCAATCCAGATCCAGCTCTACGACGCGCCGTCCATCTACCCGCTCGAGTCGCGCCAAGACTACTGCGTCGGCGAGCGCATCGCTTATACGCTGTCGGGCACGCCGCCGTTTGATATTAACTACGACTTCAACGGCAAGCGGAACGCCCGATCACAAACGACGAGCTTCCGACGTTTCGCGGAGAAGCCCGGCGAGTTTGTTATTAGAAGCATCTCCGACAAAGCCAGCGAGTGCCGTGCAGCGGTGCGCCTCCCGAAGACGATCCACCCGCTGCCAAGCGTGCAGATTAGTCGTGGCAAGCTGTCGCGGGTCGATATTCACGAGGGCGGCGAGGTGGACATTTTGTTTGAGTTTTGGGGCACCCCGCCGTTTGAGTTTACCTTTACACGCAGTACAAACGCGAAAAAGGGCCAACGGAGCGTCATCATCGAGACGCGCCACGACATCTCGTATGAGCACTCGAAAATTGTCAAGGCCTCGCAGGAAGGCACGTACGAAGTCGTCGCCATCAAGGACAAGTTCTGTTCGTACTCGACACAGCAGACGGACAAGCGCGACAAGAAATAGTCTGGCCCTTGTTTTCTTTTGCTTTGGCTTTTTTATGACAGTGCTCTTTTATTCTCGGGGGCCCTTGGTGGTCTGGTTACCTTCTTCCGGTACAGGGAATGGAGAAGGTCGGTTTGGGTCTCGGCTCGGTTTGATATGTACATATGCATGATTTTTATACCATGGCACGGCGTTGCTTCTCGCTTTTTTGAATACAGCTCAAAGGGGAAGGAAAGGATATAGTCTGAGTTGGGTTTTCTTTTCACGTGGGTTGGCTGTAGTTATTATCTTGTTTGAGTGGGTGATCGATTTTTGCTTGTGCTAGATTGTACGGAAGGGTTAATGAAATTTTGAGTATGTTTCATTTATTTGATATACACATGTGCATTTCTCCCCCGCATGGTGATGGAAATTTCCAATCCTTGGTGTAAAACCCTCTATGTACAGTATAATGCTCGTGCAAATGCGATTTTCGTCCTGCCTTCGTTTAGATTACTCGCCGTCTTCATCAACTACCTCAATCGTCTTGATCAACGAGCCGCCGATGCGTGCAATCTCCAGCAGCACCGCCTTGTTGTTGACTTGGACCACGTCATCGTCCTCATCGGCCACGGCGTGAAAGTTGTACGGCAGTCCCGCCCTAAACTTGGACGGCTGCAAGCGCGGGTTCCAGAGCGCCGCGATCGTCGCGTCGTCCGCGGCGCCGCCGGGGAAGAACACCAGTGTGTCCTCGTACACACGACGCAGCTCCTCGACAAAGACATCGACGGGCCGTGCGCGGACCGGCAGCGGCGCCTTGCCCGCGGCGCCGTCGAGGTTGCGAAACTGCGAGGTGCGCGGCGCGATGGCGTCGCTGCCCGTCTCGCGCGCAATAGCCCGCAGCGCCTTGCTAGACAGGTGGATGAGTACGTCATAGTCCTTCAGAGCAGGCGCAAAGAGCGGTGCGGCGTCGAGGTGCGCGCCCTGCTCGCGGACGAGCTTGCAGGCGGCCTTGGCGAGGCGCGTCATGCGCGCGGCAATGAGCTTGCTCGGGCCGTCCCGCGTGTACGATAGGCCGGTCTGGTCGTACGAGGTGGCGACAACGAGCACGGTGTGGTTCATGCCGGGGTCGCGCTTGCGCCAGTCCTCGAGCTCGCGCTGGATAGCGCCGCGCTCGTCCATGGTAAGCTCCTCGGCGGTATCCAAGATGAGAGGCTCCTCACGCCAATCCCATCTCGATAGAGAAGCAAGCGTGCGAAGAAATCCAGTGGTGACGGATGAAGGCGTTTGCCAGGGGTATGCCTGCATGAAAGCGTGGAGGACAAAGAGCTCGATGAGCTCCTCGTTGATGTGGCCTGTCAGTTTGTGCGCGGCGAACCAGCGCTTAACGAGGCGGATGGTAGGTGACAGAGCGGGTAGACGAGTGCAGTATGTGGCAATTGTCTGGGTGTGGAGGGGGAGAATGTTGAAAAGCCAGTTGAAGCGCAGGCCGGCCTGCTCGGCTTCTTCGCGGACGTGGTGGTCCAAGGTCTTGTTCTTCATTTGACGCTCGAGGAGGGTCTCTTCGAGATCACACTGAATGCGCAAGCGGAACGCAGCACCGTTGTCATATAGGATATCCAAGTAGGCGAGGTTGGAGATGCCAATTTCTCGGTTTTCTCTGCCTAGAAACGTCTTGATGTTATCGTGTGCACTTGTGAGTCGACGGTCAATATCCAAAAGAAACTCGATTTTGGCTTCCTGGATGGCAGTCAGGTTTTCCGGCCATTTGCTCGACTGCTCAAAGTAGAGATTAACGTCGATTGGCTCAACAGTATCATTGTGATAGCCGACCAGAGGTGCCTCGACAGACGAGTAACGAGCAAGCGCAGAGACGGGAGAGAGTTGACGTATTTGCAGAGGCAGATC
The DNA here is from genome assembly GCA_030783385.1 of Akanthomyces dipterigenus. Taxonomy (NCBI): domain Eukaryota; kingdom Fungi; phylum Ascomycota; class Sordariomycetes; order Hypocreales; family Cordycipitaceae; genus Akanthomyces; species Akanthomyces dipterigenus. The sequence goes on along the minus strand of JARJRE010000260.1, from coordinate 46,843 downwards.
ATCCAAGCTTCGAATATCGTGCTCGAATGTTTGAAATGATCGTCGCGCGGTATCATACGCAGATTTGTCAAGATTTGTGATGTCAATGGCCGCGGCCAGACTGTCACCCACAAGGCGTACATCGTCGGGGCCTAGCTTAAGGTGGCTTTTCAGAGCGTACTGGGCGATTTCCTCGCAAATGTCAAGAGGAAGCTTGCCAGTCCACTCGACGCATTCCAGAATACTGCCGTCCTTGAAGCGACGCAGCTCAGCCTTCTCACCCCAGAACTGACGAAACCTTGCGGCATCCTTCTGCTCCTCAGCAGGCGGACCGTGTTCCATTTGTCTGCTCATGTGCGCCAGCTCAAAAATGACGCCAACAGTAAGAGTGGCCGGGGCTGGAGGGCAGGTACCTACAAGCTTCCACTGCTTTCTTGACGGGAGCTGAACATGAACTAGTTGCACGCGGTTACCAAATGCCTTGTGCAGGATTTTATAAGCATTCAAGCCAAAGTCCGCAATCTCGCCTCGACGATCGGCTGTGGCAGCATACTTGGCAAGTTTGGAGCTCTTGACTTCGAGGACAGCATCAAACACCTGCAGCGACACGTCTATTCTTGTGATGAACGTCGAATCGAATTTCTCGGCGGCCTCATCGGCGAGAAGCTCTGTGGTAGACTTGGCGCACATCTGCAAGTAGTGCGCAGACCCAGGTGTCATCTTGAAGAGAATGTTGAGCTGTCGTGTAGGATCAAACATGACGGGGCCCGTCTCCTTGATTGCCTCAGCAGCCGTCTTAGTCGAATTGAACGCAAACGCCTTCTTGGTAAAGTCTGTCGTGGACAGAAACTGAACAGCAGCTTTGAAAAGCTCGGTAGCGCTTAAAGAGGTAGACAAGGCAGCTGTGCCATTTCTGCCACCCGTCCTCAGCAGAAGCGCAATCATGGCAGCCCATTCAAAGTGTCCGAACCCGCCTCGAGAGATAGCGCTGCCGAAACCACGCTGCTGAAGCCATATTCTTCCGAGAATGCAGGCTTCTCCAAAAGCAGCACATTCATTTTTAGCGTTTGTAATGACTCGTAGGTACTGAATAAAAGTCCTCTCAGCGTTCAGAGTAGAGTTGTAGAATGGCGTGCCGCTCTGACTCTTCTTGCTTGCGTCTGTTGTCTCTGTCCGGATATTATTCGAGGTCGGGGTCAGCTTTGACCATGCGAACAGGTCGTCAGGAGCGCAAGGGATCAATCTGACATGTGTGTCATGTTTTGCAGATTTCTTGGCATATTTGGCGGTTTCTTGCTGAGGCAGGCGGATGATGAGAATGGGGAGTAGAGGGTTCTCGTGGAGGAGCTCATAATGGATATCGATTTCGTCGCCGAAGTCAGATTTGAGTTTCGAGGCGATATATGCGATATAGTATGCGCGTCGGTAAAAGTAGCGCATGTCTAGATAGTCTTTTTCCTGAAAGAGGGCTTTGGGCATCTGGACGACCATGTCGATTCCTAGGCGGTCTTGCGACTTGGTCATCGTCTTGCTGACATAGCTACCAACGACATTGCATTGTGCTGGCGGCAAGAATGCCACCTTGTAGTTTGAATCTTTCGTGGGCCTCGGTTCTGGGTATGGAATAATGAGGCGGTGCTTTTTCTCGAACTTGGTGGATGCGTCGTGAATCTGGTAGGTTTTAGCACATTGTTGTTATTCTGCAGTTTTTCGTGTGTTGACGAACAGGAGTAGCATCATGCGGCTCTATAGAGTCGATGGCGCCTTTGATTTTGTGCAATCGACTATCGAGGCCCTTGAAAGAAGCGGTGGAATCGAGTTTGACTTCTTTGAGAAGCTCGTCAGCTTTCAGCACAAATGTGCTTGCAGCCGACAGCCGAGTAGCGTCGCGGGACTCGAAATCGATTAAGCCCTTGTGTCGAATGCCCTGACCGTCATGGCCGAGCTTGCGGCGCTTAGATCCAGACTCCATGGTGTCGCGACAGGTTGTGGTGTTGAAGGCTGTCGTCGCCGCAACTTTTTTTTGTCGCCCAGATTTTTTGGCGGCTGGAGGAAAGGTAGCGGGGCGATAAGCCGATAAGAGATGTACGGCAGTGGCAGACAGTGTGGTGCATAGACTGACTGACTGACTGCCGGAGTTTTATAAAATGGTTTAATTGACTCATTTATTTGATGATAATAGAAAGAATTTCTTCGTGCTCGCCATAAAGACTCGACGTTTCTGAACTGTAGCTGTGTAGCTATGTTGTGCGAAAAGGCTATACGCAAGCACAGCAACCGACCCGCTTAGAATATGGAAAATCGCGAAAAAGACACAGCTGCAACAGGGGACTGAGACTAAACAGAGGTTTGCCTCACATATTTATCACATTTTGTTTCTTGCCGTCGTCCTGACATCTCCAACTGTTATTATACGAGGAGCTATGTCTACAGTAGCCGCCCCTTGGTCTCTTACATAGTACCAACCTAAAGAGAGAAACAGACGCATGGAGGGAAGAATCTGTCATTATCATTTTTCAACTCTCGTAGGACAGATTAGACAAGGGAGAAAGACATATTAGTTGTTTTGAAGTCAGGCTGAGCCATGCCCCGAATAGGATGGGCCAATGCTTATCCGCTCAGTCCGATGCTTGGAGCGGGCAGATTATCAGTTACTAATACACCACTGTATATTGCCAAGGGAGGACTGGTCCGGCTCGACGGTCGGCACGGGACAGCTTCTTGGTGCATTGCCGTTTCCTTATCCGAGCTGGTGGTCGGAATGTACCGTAGGCGCAAGGTGATTGAGGGGCGGACATACGCTAAAAGAGTGTGCGGGAACGGAAAGCGTATCGGGAGTTGAATCGGGATATGCAGCACGACGGGACGACTTTAAGAAATTATCACGGTTGGGAAAAGGAAAACTTGGTAGAAGCACACAGAAATCCGGCTGGTTGATTATATCGTGCTCGAAAAGGCTTCAATACAGTGTACACATTCCTGGGCCGCAACCAGGTCCGAAGCGCAGGTACCCGCATTTCGCCGAGCGCTGCGCAGCTGTCGCCGACAGGAACAAGCGGAACAGTCCCGCCAGGAGCTTTCTCAGTGCCCTGCCCGCTAAAACGGTCGCTGAAGGTTGCGCCTCCCCACTGTAATTACCTGTCTCTGTATTTTGGCACTGTAGCGCTTCCCCAGCTTGTCTGGCACCCCGGAAAGACACCCTCATCTCGTCGGCCAGCTACGGTTCAAAAGCCCTCGGCTTTCCGTCGCCGCGCCTTGGACTCTGACTTCCACTGCATAACTTACGCACGTTGCGTCGTTTACCTCTGCTTTGCTTCCTCCTAGTCATCTTGAGCCTGTCATTCTTCTTCCTAGCGACTTTGTAGGACTGCGTTTCCGCAATTCAGACACAGCGTTTGTTCAGTACGCCGACACTCTCGTCGCATCTGTCGGAATGCCTTCTGCCGTCATGCGCATGCGCACCTTGGGCGTATTTACCCGCCACGCGAGCAACGTGAGTTACTTCTCTCCATAGCAATGATTGCAATTGACTCCTGGATATTGACACCCTGTTTCCAAAGCCGACCGCCGTCTTTGCCAGAACCTTTTCCGCCACAGCCCGCCGCGCGGAGATCAACAAGGTCCTCCCTTCGGCTGCCGAGGCGATCAAGGACATGAAGCCCAACAGCACCCTCCTATGCGGTGGCTTTGGTCTTTGCGGTGTTCCCGATACCCTGATTGACGAGGTCCTCAAAAAGCCCGAGATTGTTGGCTTGACTGCCGTCTCCAACAATGCCGGTACTGATAATTCCGGTCTCGGGAAGCTTCTCAAAACTAAGCAGGTCAAGAAGATGGTTGCCAGCTATATTGGCGAGAACAAAACTTTTGAGACCATGTACTTGACTGGCGAGGTTGAGCTCGAGCTGACTCCTCAGGGCACTCTCGCCGAGCGATGTGCGGCCGGCGGCAAGGGCATTCCCGCCTTCTATACCCCCGCAGCCTTCGGTACCGTTGTCCAGACTGGAGAGTTGCCTCTCAAAAACAAGGCTGACGGTACCCCTGACGAATATTCATACCCCAAGGACGTCAAGGTCTTCAATGGCAAGTCCTACCTGTTGGAGCACAGCATCGCCGGCGACTGCGCCTTTGTCAAGGCTTACAAGGCCGACAAGCTAGGCAACTGCCAGTTCCGACTCGCTGCCAACAACTTCAACGGTGCTATGGGTCGCAACGCCAAAATCACAATTGTTGAGGCTGAGCATATTGTCGAGCCTGGTGAGATTCCTCCCGAGGCCGTCCACCTGCCCGGCATCTACGTAAAGCGCGTCATCCAGAGCACCACTGCCAAAAACATCGAAAAGTTCACCTTCAGCAAGGACGAGAACGACCCTGACGCCAAGGCCGCTCTTGGTACTGGCGAGACTGCTGCCAAGCGTGAGCGCATCGTTCGACGTGCAGCCAAGGAGTTCAAGAACGGCATGTATGCCAACCTGGGCATTGGTATGCCCATGCTCGCCCCCGGCTTTGTCGAACCCGAGGTCGAGGTCCAGCTTCAGTCTGAGAACGGTATTCTCGGCCTGGGCCCTTACCCCAAGAAGGGTTCTGAGGACGCTGATCTCATCAATGCTGGCAAAGAGACTGTTACGCTCAACCCTGGCGCCGCTGTCTTTGGCAGCGAAGAAAGTTTCGGTATGATTCGCAGTGGCCGAGTTGATCTCACCATTCTCGGAGCCATGCAGGTCAGCGCGAACGGTGACCTCGCCAACTGGATGCTTCCCGGAAAGGTCAAAGGCTTCGGTGGCGCCATGGACCTCGTCAGCAACCCGTCTGCCACCAAGGTCGTTGTTACCATGGAGCACACTGACAAAAAGGGCAACCCAAAGATCATGAAACAGTGCGCGTTCCCTCTTACCGGACGCGCTTGTGTCTCGCGAATTATTACTGAACTCGTGAGTGAATTTGTCACCAATTGCGCCAGCTCGTTTTACTAATCGCTCGCAGGGTGTCTTTGATGTTGACTTTTCCAACGGCCTCACCCTCATCGAGATTGCCGACGGTATTACCGTTGACGAAATCAAGAGCAAGACTGAGGCCCCCTTTAAAGTTGCCGAGGACCTGAAACCTATGCTGTAAATTCTGTGTTGAAAAGTATCAATTTGGTGACGATGCATACTTTCTTGTTGTTTTTCTTCTCTTTAGCAAAATCTGGGAACATTCTGCGTAGTTGTTTGATTTGGTTATATGAGCAGCTGCCGCATCATCGGGCGTTTTGCTTTCTTGGCATTTTATTAGCATAGTTACAATAAAACAATCAATTCAATTGACACTAGCTTGATCTTCTTCCCAAAAAGTTGTTTCCTATAGCTCCAATTCATTTCTACCTTGTTCAATTGTCGATTTAGCTGACTGACGACCCCAGTGGCCCCTGAACAGGACATACATAGATAAACAGGTAGCTAGGTACAGGTACAGTAGGTAGCCTTCGGCGCTAACAAACGCCTCACAACCTACCTATTCACCTAGGAGCCAGTCACCACCCAACTTCATCTACCAGTTCTACAATTTCTCTCCCTCAAAATTGCTTGTCCCTAGGGCATCAAGCATCACTTTCTCTAGGAGCGTCAAATAATACTATGTTACGATGTATGATAGCCTATCTGGTATGTCCGTCAATCACTGGACCATGCCAGCTCGTCTGCCGTCGAAGCCGGGCTGTCTCGGCTGGTCGCGCACCGCACCCCTGAAGTACCAGGAGCCTCCTGGGAAACAAGCGCGACCGCTTGTGGACATGTCGATACGTGTGGTTGCAAAGAATATCGGCATCGTATCGAAGGAATTCTTGGAAACCATACCACCACGCGTGCTCTGGCGACTATGGCGGTTTCTGGAAGCAAGGTTCGTCATCCAATCTCCCTGGCTGTCTTCAGCTCAGTTGTCATGTTCTGCGCATCCGACACCGTCAATATTGCCGTGCTCTATCAACTGACAGCTAGCTTCCAGGGGAGGCGCTTGTTTGCACGCATGGAGGATATTCTCTGAAATCCTTACGAGCGATGACCAGGAAGACCCGGTGCTCGGCTTGTACCGATTCCGACAACACGTTTGCCGCCCAGAGGAAGAGCTGAAGCTCTACACACAGCCGCTCAACTCTACGTCTGTAGACTTTATTGCGCACATTACCATCTCTGGCGACTGCATGTTTACAGGTAATGAACTCTTGTCACTGGCCGATATGAAAAACTTGGGCGTGTTGGAGCTCATTAAACCCGCGGATAGCATCATGGCCGCGTTCCCTCATGTGAGTGACCGCATCGTTCGGGGCTGGTCAGACGCCACGGACCCCTTTCCATTACTACGAGTCTTGAGAATATGGGGAGACCAGTCCGTAACTGAAGTGTCTTTGCGTTGGGTTGCAAAGTTCCCGTCTCTGGTACTTTACGACGTGATGGCGGGAAAGGGTGATTGGATGTCTGCATACGAGGAAGCCAACGCGACAGGCTGGACAGTGTCTCAGCAAGTCACTAGAGCTGAGGACACGTCAACTTTGAAATATCTCATGCTCCTTGCCCCGAGCGAGGAGATTCCTATGAACCAGTTCTCCGGCGTGTCATGGAGCATCGACGTCGATCTGATCAATTTATCCAGTGACCCGCGCTGCGTGCTGAAGCGTGTGCCGCACAGCGAGGCGCCGCCGCTTCTCGACTACCTCGTGGATCCAGCAAAGGTGCCAATGCAGCGAACCAACTTCCTTCGTGAGTCACCGCCGCAGGGAGTCAAATTCTGCCATGAAACCGCCTTTGAGACATGGGCATTTTGGTTGTATTCCCTGGTTGGACAGCTTTCTGGGGATCGCGACCTCAAAAGCAGGGGTGTTGGACCGAAGGAACAGACAGTCGCAGGGCCGTTTGTGCTGCCATCAAAGCCCATGGCGTGCCTGTTTCTCGGTCACAGCGGTCAGGGTGGCATCTCCAGCAAGCCATCATATATAAGCAGGGGGCTGTTTGCGACTAAGCGTTTTACATTCACAAGACTCGAAATCCTCAGAGGCGTTATCCCACCAAACAAGCGAGCTGCGGGGGGATCCGTGAATCACATGCCTACGTCAGCGCGACAACCGCCGTCCGTGAAGCACAATAAGAGAAAACGGATGGAGGATGTCTTGGGCTCTTTTGGCTGATACGTCGCGTCGCGACCAAACGATTCTTGAGACAACAGCGAAGAAGATATGCCAGATGAGGAAAGCAGCGTTGTGAAAGCAAAGCCTTGCCTGAAGAGCTAGCTGCATTCACAGTGTTTTGAGCGTCATCTCGAAGTTCGCTCATTCCAGATTTTACAATAAATGTCATTAGACACATATTCATAGCGATACACATACAACAAAGCGATCGTGCGTACAGTTTACGTTGCTCCGAGTCGTCGAGGATATTTTCGTGGTGGTAGCTTCAATCAAGCTGATAGGCGACGAAAAAAAATGTGCCGCTGGTAAAATTTATCTGGCCCAAGCGGGAGAACAGCAGGACAGAGGGTAAAACAGCGACAGATAACTCTCTCCTCCAGTTTCCCCTCCAGTCTCATCCATGGAGTAATGGATGCCAGAGTGAATATGAAGGATTATATGTATTTTCTAGTAGGTTGAAGAAGAGAAGAAGAAAAACAAGCAAAGGCTGGGCGGCTCGGTGCAGTTTTCTAGTGCCGGGCAGGCTGAACGCGGAAGAATAATCAGCCATTTCTCCGCGGGCGGTGGCACAGTGGCGTGAGTGGCAGGGTTTTCCAACAGTCTCCCCCCCACCAGCCTCAAACTGCCCTGTAAGAAAGCGCTTTGTGCTTTACGCTGACAGGGGTCATTACATTGAATCTAAATGGCTGGCCTGGCGCTGCCAGCGGATGCTCCCGCTATTTTTATTGCCTGACACTGGGCTGGGCAAGTTTTCCAAGGAGCAGCGTGTTTGCCACGTCTGTTTGCCAGCTCTTGTTTGCCAGAATTGCATTCGAGCAACGAGCGACTAATTGCGCGTAGAACGCATTGGTTTATCATTAAACCCCTTCCTGGGTTTCAGCGTCTCTATATAGTAACAAAGTCTCTTTTTCCCACCGTCCGGTCTCGTGTGAGCTCTGCACTGATCACCACCTGCCATGATATGGCGGCCCATGCACTGTTGAGTCACGACCTAAATTTTGACTCACAGCCATAGCTTTAACCTTGAAGATCTGATTTGGGCTGAAAAGCAATTTTTTCGATTTATTTACATGAGCCATGAACGGGACTTGCAGTGGTTTATATAAGACCGGCTATATCGCCGTTGCGTCTAATTTCTGATCGAATAGCCTGACCTCCTCACAGTGCCACGTTTGTCCGAGTCACCTTCTGTACCCCGCTACCCCGCCTCCATCACCAGCGCATCAGGTTTGCAATCTCTGCCTCGAGTCTCTCTCCGTTACTCCTACAACACGTTACAACTTCATACCCGCACACATCGTGTATTCTCGATTCTTTTCAGTATGCCTTCTCAAGCAGCACCAGCAACCAACTCCCGCGGCCGCGGTGGCAAATTCAAGAAGTACACTCGTGGAGGTTCGTCTCCCAAGCAGCTCACATGCCCCTCCAAGAAATTTTCGTCTCCAATTTCAGTACTAACAGTGCTATCTATTTAGGTGGCCGACACTTCTCTCGCGATCTCCAACCCGCCGATGCCGAAGGCAACAAGGTCAGCATGTGGAGCGCCGACGCCCGTCACAGCGATGAAGACGATGAAGAGTCTTCGGAAGAAGAGTCGTCTGACGAGGATGCTGGCCCTGCCGCGCCTGCCGCTGAGGCCAGCCGCGAAGATCGCAAAGCACAGAAAAAGGCCAAGAAGCTGGCTGCGATAGCCAAGTCTCAAGGTCGCTCCGTGGAAGTCGGCGACATGCCTTCGAGCGACGAGGAAAGCGAGGACGACGAGATGCCTGCCAATCCTAACCACTCCAAGGCCGCTCGCAAACAGACAGATACCAACAATGACGTCGAGGAAATTACTGAGGGTGTTGCCAAGATAAATGCCCCTGGCAACCGTAAGGAGCGTGAGGCTTTGGAGGCACAGGCCGCCAAGGAGCGCTACTTGAAGCTTCAGGCCGAGGGCAAGACTGACCAAGCCAAGGCTGACTTGGCCCGTCTCAAGCTCATTCGTGAGCAGCGTGCGGCAGAAGCCGAGCGTCGACAGGTAAGCATATACAAATGGCATCGAGGCACATGCCGCACAACAGAGTCAACTAACCACTCCTGACTCCAGGCCGAGAAGGAGGAAAAAGATGCCCAAGACAAGGCCCGCAAGGCCGAGATTGAGGCACGAGAGAAGAAGCTGCGCGAAGCTGCTGCTGCTGCTCCTAAGAAGGGCAAGAAGAAATGAGTCAATCGCTTCCAGCAAAGTCGTCGTTATGCGGCCACTTGGGTACTAGCCCTGCACCCGTGTACATATACAGCCATGATTCAAGCAAACTGCATGCTTTGAGGGGTTGGAACGCTATGGGTCAGCTCTGAGACTTCAATAATAACAACAAACTGGCAGGTGTATACTTGCCTGGACCATTTGTTCTAATCGGCTTAATTCGTGCTTTGTTCAAGACGACTGGCTGTGGAACTACCTATAAGTTACACAAAAAGCGACGGGTGGTATGCCTGGGTACGTCGCACCTGCGCAGTAATCTAGTTACTCATAGAGCCCGAGTTATTCATCCAACTAACAGATGAAACCCCCTTTTTATCTTACTTTTCGGACTCTGTTCTTTTTTACCAATGACAACGCAATATTGAACCCGTCTGGGCAGCCAGGCTTCTTATCGATTACCCCACACTGCGTGACCGTCTCAGCCACTCAAGAGCCGCCGCCAGGAAGTGTCGACGAAAAATTCCCAGCCCGCTAAAAAAAATCCGCCTCCAGTGGCCGACCGCCTTCACCACCTCCACGAACCGCAGTTGTGAATATCTTTTGCGGCGTGCAAATTCCCAGCGGCATATATACGACGAGTGGACATACAGCAGCAGCTCAACTCTGTCCCAGGCCGCCAATATGACGGAAGCGTCGCTGCAGGTTCGTGGGAACCCGTGCCGCCCAGCTCATAACCTCTTCTTTCTGCTGCGTGAGCTGGGCAGGCATCCGCGTCTCAAACTGCAAGCTAACAACTTGACTCCAGGATCGCTTGCGCGATCATGCAAAGGCCTTCAATGGCCTTTTAAGTCTTATCCCAGCTAAGCAGTATTACGGAGAAGACACCAGCGTACGTTGTCAATCGCCTTAAGACCTGCACCGTTCTGGCTCGGCTTAGCCCTGTTGGAATACTGCAGGTACCTACCCACCAACTCTTGTGCTAACATATTTCCTGTAAAGGATCAATGGAGAAAGAAGAAGCAAACGAAAAAAGAAGCCGCGGCCGCCAGGCGCGGAAAACTTGATCCCGATAGCGAACTGAACAAGAATGCAAAGGAAGTCATGGACGAGCGCGCCCAAAATAAACGCAAGCAGCGTCAAGAGGACGAAGGGTTAGAAGACGACGAGGCGCAGGAAGACGAGGACGATGGCTCACTCGCTGCCATGGAGGGTGTTCAGGCCGAGCAGCCCGGCCAGGGTCTGAGAAAGGCGACCGAAAACCCCCGCAAGAAGCAAAAGGTTGAGCCCGGGTTGAATGAAGATGGGTCTAGTGGTGAAGTTGACGGCGAAAGAGAGGATGAGGAAGTCCCAGCGACTGAGGACACCAAGTTGTCCAAGAAGGAACAAAAGAAGGCCGCCAAGCGCGAGCGCGAGCGCAAAGCCGAAAAGAAGTCTACAAAAGCTCAAGGAGGTGCAGACGAACAAACTACGCCAAACGCAAAGTCCTCCAAGGACCAAGAAGCCAGCGAGGCTGCCATCAACAAGAAGCAAAAGTCCAGGAAGGAGTCTCAAGCCGCCAAAATCGATGTAGACGACGATGAGAGCATGCACGACGCCAAAGAAACCTCCGGACTTGCCACAAACCTTGATGTCTCTGGTCTTGACGGCAAGGATGACTCTGAGGCCGTCTCAGAACCTCTCTCTCCTATTTTTGACACAGCTGAGCCTGCCAGCACGACCACCTCAGTCTCTTCCACCATCCCTCCTTCCGAAAAGCCCAAGCACATTGTCATGCCCAAGGACACGTCGGCGCTCAAGGCCCGCTTAGCAGCCAAGATTGAAGCCCTGCGCGCCGCCAGAAAGGCCGACGGCCCCGATGGCAAGCCTATCCGCACGCGTCAGGAGCTTATCGAGGCGCGCCGCGAGAAGCAGGCTCAGCGCAAGGAGCACAAGAAGGAGCTGCGCAGGCTTGCCAAGGTCGAGGAGGAGCGCAAACGCGAGGAGGCGCTCGCCACCAACTCACCCGGTCTCATGAGCCCTGCCGTGGAAGAGGGCAATTTCTCCTTTGGTCGCGTTGCCTTTGCCGATGGCTCGCAAATGTCGCACGACCTCAGCTATGTACTCAGCCAGGGCAAGCGCAAGGGCCCCTCGGACGCCAAGACGGCACTGCTCAAGGTGCAGAACCAAAAGAAGCGCCTCGAGGACATGGATGTGGACACGCGCGCCGACATTGCCGAAAAAGATGCCTGGTTGACAGCGCGCCGTCGCGTCGAGGGCGAGAAGATTCGCGACGACGAGGCTACTCTCAAAAAGACGATCAAGCGTAAAGAGGCCGGCAAGAAGAAGAGCGAAAAAGCGTGGAACGACCGCCTCCAAGGTATCTCGCTCGCGCAAAAGGAGCGCGTCAAGAAGCGCGAGGACAACTTGCGCAAGCGCCGCGACGAGAAGCTCACGGGCAAGGGTGGCAAGAAGAAGAAGGGTGGTGCTGCCGGCGGCGGTGGCAAGAAAAAGGGCGGTCGACCTGGTTTCGAAGGCAGCTTTGGTATGGGCGGCAGCAAGAAGAAGTAATGAGTTCTTGTGTCGTTTTTTTATAACCATTTGTTTATCATCCAAGCAGGAGGGTTTTTGCATCACATTGCTGCGAGGAGGGAAAGAACAGGGGGTAAAAGGCATTTATCGTTGGCCGTGTTCAAAATTTGCCTGGCGCTTTGGGGGTTTCACAGTGCATTTCTTACTGCATCTTAGGGTTCTCGCATGGGTCTGTTTTTTTTCTGATCTCTCCATTTGTCGTTTCTTTTGTTTTGTTTTTTACAGACGATGGCACCATGTTTATTTTCTCCTGTCTTGTGTTTTTATAGCTTTTTGATGTGATGAAGCCACGGCATTCCAAAGAGAAGCGAGATAGTCCTTTGTCGTGTACGGAAATCTCGAGCTACAGTATTTAGACAAGAGCAGGGAAACAGATCAAAAGTAAATATTAAGCAAAACTTTTTTAGGAAAAGACAGGGGTGACATGGAATCGGTTTACCTATTGCTCTCGACATATATTAGAAAGCACATACTCGACGCGCTTTTTCACATATCACATATATCATTCAACCCCAGATCTTGAACAAGAAGCGAAAAACATGAATAAAATAATGATAAGGAAAAAGAGAAAGAGGTTATAAATGCCGACTATGCCTCGTACCTGGTTAAAATGTTTTCTTGGCCAAATAGAAAATTGCCCTCCACCTATGTCTTGAATACAACCACAGAAATACAACACACCTGCCGTGGCTACTTTTGTCCTGAGATATAAAAGCAAGCAACGCAAGAACGAGGAACAGAAACAAGGCAGAGGGGGAAAAGAGACAGTGGGGAAACATGAATCGTCCAAGAACTAGGTAGACGGTGAAGTGTCTGGGCGACCACGGAAATTTCGGGTTTGGGACAGTTGGTGAGAATTAAGATGATGTATAGATAGGGCCAAGTTCCTTTTGCTTTCCTTTTCTTTGCGTGTCCCGCTTCCCTCGAGAACGATTGTTTCCTCCAAGGAGGCAAGGTGAGAAGTCCTAGATTGATGGTCGAGGCTTTGGTTCTTTTTTCCGACATCGAGGACAAAATCAAGCACTATATTCTTGTCCGCCGAGATGTCATTTCGAGTTAATCGTCGTGGAAAGGGTTGGTCTTCTGGTTTGTCGTGGTTCGGGGCATAGTAGTCTAGAGAAGCGAGTCAAGACGCGTAAATACGCTCAAGCATGCGGCCACAACCTCCAATTGCAGTTCCTTGTCCTTGGCCATGCCGACTTCCTGTTGTACAGTTAGCTTCACCTCCAAAATTTCCCTTCTTCGTGTAAAGGGTACATATTTATCGCACCTCGCTGATTACTTGGGGCAGGTTGGCACCGATGCTATTGGTCGTCGCCTTCTTGCCAAAAGGCCACTGGCTGTAGTCAGCCAGGAGCTCGTCGGTCTGAGCAAAGGCGCGCTCCCTGGCCTCGTGGCCGAGCGTCGACAGCGCATTCTCGAGGACGTTGGCGGCGTATGCGGCGCACACCATGCAGATGGTGCGCAAGTAGCGGAACTCGAGGTTCTCCGGCAGAAACTGGCTGTCGTTGAGCACCACGGTGCGCTGGGTCAGGACGTTGCGGACGCGGCGACGCAGCTCTTCCTTGGCGCCGCCGTCGGCGACGGGGTGCGTCGCCATGTCGAAGAGCAAAAAGTTGCGCTTTTCCGTGCGCAGGATGCCCTTGTCCACGAGACCCTTAGCCAGACGTTCACGGACCTGCTTGAGCTGGTATCCAATCTTCATCAAGTTCCATGTTTCACCTGTGGCAAGCAAAACAGTTAGCCGAGCTGGGATACGAAAGAGACAAAAGCCTCGAGTGTCAGTAAGCCGTCTTACCGCTCATCAGGTCGATCCACGAGCTGACGCTCATCTTTTCGCTCTGCTTCATCATCTTGAGGGCCTCGTCGAGGAGGACTTCACCCGTCAGTGTATCATCTATAACTTCAATGTTTCGGTCGGCGGGGGGGAACCGTCTTCGCGAGGGGTCCTTTTCCATGCTGATGCGCCCGCGGAAGGCAAGCTCCAAGACGATGCATCCTCGAAGCGCGTAGGAAATGTTGTCGTTCCAGAAAGAGAGGTAGCCCTACATTGGAGCGTTAGAGTCAAGTCCGATTGAAACCGAGCAGACAGCCGGATACTGCAGATAGTCCGGCAAGGCTGTCGCCCTTACCTGCTTATCCTTGAGTCCGAGCAGAAGAATCTCCTCCATCATTGTCAATTTGGGCTGCTTGCTGCGCTCGGCGCTCTCGCTCATATCTCGGGGATCAAAGGCAATCTTGTGGCCATTCTCGCCATTTTCGTAGTTTGTCTCGGGGCCATTATCCTTGACGTTGTACGATGAGTTGGTTCTGGAGGCGGCATTGCTGCTCTCGCCGTCGTTGGCTACTGGGGTGCCAGCACCCCCAGCGCCACGGCGTCTAGTGAGGCCAGAGCTGGACATTTCGCGATCCGAGAAAGCAGCGTTGTTTGCTGAGGGCCGAGAGGAATGTTGCGGTGTCGGGGGATCGGTGGGGAGTCAGTCGCGCGTCGGTCGGTTTTTTTGTCCCAGGGGAAGCGGGACGGGTCGCCAGGGCGCTCTGCCGCTGAAGATGATTCGCGCGAAAGGGGCCAGGCTGCTCCAGGGGATATGGTAGTGGCTGTTGTCGTGCAGCGCTGGGAAGGTGAACAGTACGGGAAGCGAGGATGGACCACGGCGCACTGGTTACTGGCGATGTCTTTGGGCGAGTAGTTATGGTCAGAGGTTCCACCGAGAGCACTCGGTAGAATACATAGAGTGAGGCTGATGGGTGGGTGGCCACCAGCAGTACCTATAATAAGGGTTGGCCAGTTGGCTGGTTCTGCCCGTCTCGTGGCCCAGCACCAGGCCGGGCGTGGATGGAGGGGCCACCTAGGGGCTCACACTGGGGCTTTCCTGCAAAATGCCTGCCGCCATGTGCCTAGAGGAAGACGCTCGGCTGCAACGTAGGACCATATAATGAATCAGTCGATGTTTTGTAGTTTTGTTACCCTATCTCCAACGAGGACAAAATATCTGTAAGTAATCTTCCAAGTCTACTGCGCAATTCGTTGCGAGCTTGTCGAGAAACAGTAGGCAAGCTGTCGCGTGGCCGTTTTTATTATTTTTCAGTGGCCCTGTCCTCAGATTATGTCTATTTGTCCCCGGCAGGTAACTTTAGGTTAAGGTACTAGGTACTACCTATAGGTACCTTAGTACCTAATTTATCTGTAAGGTCGGTAGACTGTTGTCGCTACCTAGTTTAAGGCGTCGGCTGCGGCCGAGGCTACTGCACGCTCTATCAAACAACGTCCTTCATGCCAGGGTTTGCATTTCGTACAGCATACCAGCTCGCAGCCTGCTTGCCTATCTGCAGCCAAAATCCCCCCGAATCGCACTTGTTCCCGTATACATGAATTGGTGACGCGTCACGTCATAGACAGACTGCAATGATGGCGATCAGGCACCCGCACCACACGCTGCCCTTCCTTGCGCACTGTGGATGCGTGCCACACTCCCGCCTCCCAATCCTCTTTTAGTCCAGCTTGTCACCATCTTCGCCGAGTGTTTCCTTCCACAACTGATCAAAATCGACGCCTTGTCCCTCAAACAGCTCTCGGATCTTCTTTGCAGCTACCTCCTGCTTCTCAGGTCCGAAGCCGCCGGGCTGCGTTGCCTCAAACTGAACAATCTCAACCCAGCGATAGAACAGGTCCTCCTTGCCCATGGAAGTCAGGGCGTCGCGGACCGCAAAAACCTGTCGTCGTTTCTGCTCCTCCTCAGTCGATACGCCCAGCTTGAGGTCGTAGCTCAGCCAGCCGTAGTCCTTGTGGTACACTAGGACGGCGTTTCTGAATGCGTCCAGCGCCGCCTCCTTCTTGTCCACCATCTTGTGCGCCTCGACCATGAGCTTCCAGTCTAGATCCCAGTTGTTGTTCATCAGCAGATAGCCCGTCTTTTGCTCCTGCAGCATTGGGGCCGTAGCCTGCGTCACGTAGCCCGTAAAGATCTTGTTCGAGTCCCGCTCCTCGATCACGTCGCCCAGAACAGTGTGCCAGTCTCGACTGCGGCGCACGTATATCTCCTTTTCGCGGAATCCGACCGACCATCGCCACTTGGTCGGGCTGCCGTGCGTTTGCCCGGCGATGAATTCCACAGGCCACGGCCAGACAAATACAAAGAGCATCAGATCAAGAAACATGTTGAGACCGCGCTTGGCAATCTCCCAGCCTAGTTCTGACCAAGTTGTTGCCATCTCTCCCGGGAAGGTGGATGGCTGCTGAGCCATTGCCTTCACCAAAATGGTAAAGTAGTACGGCAAGATATAGTACATACGGAAGACAAATACGACCGCGACAGCAAGATTCATGAGTACCGGAACCAGAAAGATTTTGCGCTTGAAATCGGTTGGCTTTCCGTCAATGTGGGCAACATACACATGCTTTTTCGACAACCGTTTGGTGAATGGCTCTAGCACCTCGAGCGCCCTTCTGAACGGAGCTGGAGGTTCTCCATCCTTCCGCACGTTCGCAGCCGCCGATGGCTTCGTTGTACGTTTTTTTGGAGGCATGTTGGGTGAGCAATTGTTGTGTTGTCGTGCGATGCAGTGGCAAAGTTGGTTGTCGTGAAATGGGGGCCAGATGTAAGGAGACAAGCCCACATTGGAAGAAGAGATATACAGCAAAAGATGCAAACAGAGCCACGTGGATTAAAATTTATTTCAAAGATGTAGGATAGCCCATACTCTTCATTGACAACCGAAAGAAAACTTCAGCTTGCAAATTCCCAGGATAAATTGATCACTTTCAACGGACCCTTTCCGGACTATCCCTGCCCCCGACCGACCAACTCCACAGGCATTTTAGCTGCCATGGAAGCTATACTCTCGCATTTAGCTCCGCGCTTTGCCAGGACAAACGACACAGCCAATTTGCGCCGTTTGCGATATGCTGAGAACTCATGCGTGGCAGGCAAGTATCATAACCGCATTGGTCTCCCTCAGGCTAACAATATAGCAGCGCCGCCCGTTTGTGTGCACAGCATGCCGACACGGCCGTTCCATCGCCGAAACGCCGCGAAGAATAGCAACGAACAGCGTCAGGTTTCCCCAGGCCCTCGCATCACTATGGAATACCGAACTGGGGAGCGCGAGACCCTTCTCGACCTCAAGCAGCCGCAACGATGACCCGAAGTCGTCATTTCCTGGTGGTTTTGCCAGCGATGCTGGGAAATTTGGTACTTTCGGCTCTTTCGCATCCAAAGCGAAGCCAACCACAACCTCAGGGCTGCTTCCGCACGAGCTAGCAGCGCGCAAAACAGCTGCGACAGAGACGCCGAAGCCTGCGACACCACCAAGCACGGCGGATCAAGCGAGGCCCTGGCAGCCTAGGCAGTCCAAGCCACTCCGAAAACCCCGGCCGGTAGACCCCGCGAGAGAGGAGAGGACGTTGAAGTCCAAGTCTGTGCTGGCCGACATATTTCGATCCGATCGCCAGCCGCAAGATCCGGCCACGCCAGCCTCTTGGTCTTCCAGTGACCGAAAAGGGAATGTAAACGACGCAGCTCGAAAGACTGGCGACGCCAAAATCTGGGAAGAGCTCACAAAGAAAAAGAGGGACCCTGTTCCCCACGGTAAAGGGGCTCAAAGGGCTAGAACGCTGAATAAATCCTCAAAACAAGGGCGCGACGATTCCTGGGCCGAAGTGCAGGACCAGGCAGACGAGTCGGAAGTGCAGAAAAATCGGTATGCGCGTGAACGACAAGTGCCCAAGAAGATGCAAGGCAAATATGCCGGTGTGCACAGTCACCCATCGCATGTTGGGGATGACCTAGTCCCGAGTGGATTGCCATCGGATTTAGCTTCAGTAAAACAGAAGAAATCTAGATTTGACGAGGCACTCCCAGCTCGAGACGGTAAAAAGTCGAAAAAGTCGAAGCGCCAGGTAAGCAGCCGCATGAACGCCGACGAGGATCTGGACGACGACGCTGGGCGCTGGGAGGCAATTCAGGAACGCAAGAGGGCCAAGGAAGCACGCAAATCAGCCAGAGCTGAAGGTCCCCGGGTGCAGCCTATTTTTCTTCCGGAGTACATCAGCGCTACCGACTTGGCGCATGCTCTCAAACAGCCTGTAGATTCCTTTATGTCCGACATGGAGGAGATGGGCTTTGAGAAT
This sequence comes from Akanthomyces dipterigenus, assembly GCA_030783385.1. Classification (NCBI taxonomy): domain Eukaryota; kingdom Fungi; phylum Ascomycota; class Sordariomycetes; order Hypocreales; family Cordycipitaceae; genus Akanthomyces; species Akanthomyces dipterigenus. The sequence goes on along the minus strand of JARJRE010000260.1, from coordinate 28,825 downwards.
ATTACAGGCGACACTGTCATGACTGGCGAGACGGCAGCCCTTGTTGCCATGGAGTATGGCTTCGAACCTACAGTTGACAATGGTTCTAAAAGAGACTTGCAGCCGGCGCCTATTCCTGAAGATGTGTCCTCTTTGCCCTCACGCCCCCCCGTTGTGACCATCATGGGTCATGTCGATCACGGCAAAACCACGCTGCTCGATTACCTGCGCAAGTCGTCTGTTGCAGCGCAGGAGCATGGCGGCATTACCCAGCACATCGGTGCTTTTGTCGTCAACATGTCTACTGGCAAGCAAATCACATTTCTTGACACACCGGGCCACGCTGCGTTCTTGTCCATGCGTCAACGTGGTGCCAATGTCACCGACATTGTCGTTCTAGTGGTAGCAGCTGACGACAGTGTCAAGCCCCAAACTCTCGAGGCTCTGAAGCACGCTAGAGCGGCCAAGGTACCCATCATTGTGGCCATCAACAAGATTGACAAAGAAGATGCTCGCGTCGATCAAGTTAAGGCCGACTTGTCACGCCACGGCGTCGAAATTGAAGACTACGGTGGTGATGTACAAGTTGTCTGTGTCAGCGGCAAGACTGGCCAGGGCATGAATGAACTCGAGGAAAACATCATTACCCTATCAGAGATCCTTGATGTTCGCGCCGAATCTGATGGCATGGCGGATGGCTGGCTTCTAGAGTCTAGTGTTAAGCAAAACGGCAAAGCCGCCACGGTACTTGTCAAGCGTGGTACTCTACGACCAGGTGATCACGTTGTCGCGGGCAAGACCTGGGCGCGTATCCGTCTTCTGCGCAACGAAGCCGGTGTAGAAATCAAAGAAGCCCCTCCCGGAACTCCAGTCGAGATTCTTGGCTGGCGAGACCTGCCCGCGGCCGGCGAAATGGTCCTCCAAGCATCCGACGAGGCCAAGGCCAAGATGGCCGTGGAATACCGCCTGGAGATGGCAAACCGCGAGGCAAACTCTGTCAACATTGCCGAACAAGAGCAACGCCAGCGTGAAAAGGTGGCGGCCGACACTCTGGCGGTCGAGAGAGCCGAGCTTGGCGAAGAGACTGGGGAAGACGCCGCCGCCACCGCCGGGCCCAGCATGCTGACGCAGAGCTTCATTGTCAAGGCCGACGTGGCAGGCTCTGTCGAGGCTGTGGTCGGCAGCATCCTGGAGCAGGGCAACCACGAGGTGCGGTCCAAGGTGCTCCGGTCGTCGGCGGGCCAGGTAACCGAGTACGACGTTGACCTGGCTGCCGCGTCGGGTAGCTTCATTGTCAATTTCAACACGGCTGTCCCGCCACACATCAAGCAGCGGGCTGACAACGCCAAGGTCCGCATACTGGACCACACCGTCATATACCACATTATCGACGGCGTGCGCACCGCGCTTGGTGATTTGTTACCCGCCCTCACTACACAGCGTGTACAGGGCGAGGCAGATATTCTGCAAGTGTTTCCCATCAACATTACCCGGCGCGTGATTCGCAACATTGCCGGATGCAGAGTGCGCAATGGCACGCTCAAGAAGGGCACCAAGGTCAAGGTCTTACGCAAGGGCCAGGTTGTTTACGACGGTACGTTTTCACATCAACTCTCTTTTCAAATAGTGACTGATACGTTTTAATTAGGTGTCATTGATACGATTAAGCACGGCAAAAAAGAGGTGCAGGAGATGGGCAAGGGCACAGAGTGCGGTATTGGCCTGGAGGACTTTGAAGAATTCCAAGAAGACGATCAGCTACAGACGTACGAAGTCATCTCGGAGAAGCGCAGCCTGTAGATGGCAGGCATGTACTATATTGTATAAAGATGTAAAGGCGAATGTGGGAACCAGACTCTGAATTTGATATCATAGATGTATTATAAATTTTCATTTGCCAAATACCATACGTATTTCATTACCATCGGTTTGGCGCGGACACTACATTTGAGGAAAACGTCTTGGTCGTAATGGCCGCCTGTGCCCGCTCCTTCTCCAGCTTGGACAGGCCTATCCGGTCGGTCACGGGCGTCGCGTCAATGATGTTGTCAAACTCGTCGTCGCTGGCCTCTTCGCCGTCGCCATTGTCCGAGTCGGGCTCAAGATTGTGCTCTGCGAGCTGCGGGCGGGCTATCGTCGCTGGCTTGGTCTTGAAGTCCTCCTCTTCCTTGGTGTTGGCGAATGTCTTTGACGCCAACACCTTGCGGCGAATCTCCTCCATAGCCAGGTCATCATCGCTGTCGTCGGAAATGGCAAAAGGGCGCTTGTCTTCTTCGTCTTCGTGTGTCTCCTGCGGGCGCTTCCCTAGATATATTCCGTCTACGCTTCCTTCGACCCCATCGCCTGCCTCATTGTCTTCGTCATCATCGTCGTCGTCGTCTGATACATCTAGCGGTCGATGGTTTGTGTTGCCGCTGGTCCACATATCATCATTCGTCTCTCTGCTCTCGGTATACTCGCGCTCCAGCTGCGCCATCCATGCCTCTTCCGCCTTCTTGACACTCGCCGCATCGGTACAAGCCGCATACTTTTTCAGCAGTGTTTGGTTAATCTCCAGAAACGACAGACCATATGAGAAGGGCTCGAGAATCTGCTTCGCCCAGTCCGCGTGACCGCAAATGTAAAAGGCTGCCGCCAGCGCCTCGACGCAGTTGAGCCGCCAGGGCTTGCCATAGTTGACCGTGTTGGCCGCGACAAGGTACGGCAGCAGCCGCTCGCACTTGCCACCAACCTTGTTCCATTGCACCTCTTGCGTGCGCGCCCACGAGCACTCGACAACGGCGGCGCCGTACTGGTCCATGAGCTCGCGGTCGTCGGGTGCCACGACCTGCTTGCCGTTGGGTGTGATGATCACGCCGTTGTGCCGCTGGCCCATGTGCAGGTCCCGCATCATTCCCAACCTCATCAGCTTCTTTCCAGAGCACCGCTTCGGGTCGCAGTGGCCCAGATCCCAGCAGGCTGCCTTGAATTGTGGCTTTGGGCGGGCACCCTCACCGTCTGATCCGTCGCCGCGGGGTCGTGACGAGCCGCCGCCCCGGCCGCCGCCGAATTTCTTGCCGCGGCTGGCAAAGTCCTTTTTGTGTCGCACCATGTCGTTTGTTGGTCTTTTGAGGCTTGTTGGATTTGTCGGATTTTCTAGCCGTTGCGGTGAAAGATGCAGCGTCAGTCAACCTTTTTTTCGTAGTTGCGACGAAAATCGTTTACCTACTGGGAATGCCCCGCCGGTTCACCCCACCTTAGCGTAAAGCTGTCTGTTGATGTTGATGTTAGGTGTGAGGAACAATAGCATGTAGCTGATGCTGAAGTGAGAGGCAAATCTGAAAAACTTTAAAATGAAGCAGGATTCTTAGGATATATGTATTGACTTTTGACCAATTTCTGCGTTTTGTAGGACCTTGGCACGCAAAAATACCCCGTAGGCCTAACACCTCCGTGCCACCGCCCCAGCCCTGCGTGTCCACAAGGAGGGGAGTGTCCAGGGGAGCTAGAATCCATTTCGGTTCGTCATCATCACGAAGGGGGACTGGGGACTCTTACGGCCGCGTCTCTGCATCGCCGCCCATTGACACCCTGTGCATTTCCTGGCTCTCTACCTCTCGCCTCCTCTCTACCCTTTCCGACCGACGCCCGAGCGCTAGCCTGACCCGACGCTTCCGTCCACGGCCCCATAAGCTCACCTTTGCCTCGATCCGCACAACATCACACAGCAGCAAGCTATGGAGGCAGCGTCTGCGCGCGCGGCTGCCCGCGATCGTTGGGGCGAGTACGGCGGCCGGACGCCATCGCAGCTGGAGCGGTACATCCACTCGGCATGTAGCCCAGACAATTACGAGCCCAACCTAGCACTCAACCTCGAGATCTCGGACCTAGTCAGCCAGAAGAAGGGATCGGCACCGCGCGAGGCCGCCACAGCTATTGTCAACTTCATCAACCACCGCAACCCCAACGTCGCCTTGCTCGCGCTCAGTCTGCTCGATATCTGCGTTAAGAATTGCGGCTACCCTTTCCACTTACAGATTAGTACCAAAGAGTTCCTCAATGAGCTCGTCCGCCGATTCCCCGAGCGCCCTCCCATCCGCGCCACACGCGTGCAGGCCAAGATTCTTGAGGCCATTGAGGAGTGGCGCATGACAATATGCGAGACAAGCCGCTACAAAGACGACCTAGGCTTCATCCGGGACATGCACCGCCTGCTGAGCTACAAGGGCTATATGTTCCCAGAGATTCGGCGCGAGGATGCAGCTGTTCTGAATCCAAGTGATGTTCGCTACGATATTTCTGCTATGTTACGTCTTGCACTGTGCCTAATCATTGATCTAGAACCTAAAATCAGCTGAAGAAATGGAAGAAGAAGAGCGCGAGGCTCAGTCCGCCAAGCTCCAGGAGCTCATTCGACGAGGCACACCCGCCGACCTGCAAGAAGCCAACCGCCTTATGAAGGTCATGGCCGGGTATGATACACGATCCAAGACCGACTACCGCGCCAAAGCAGCTGAGGATGTGGGCAAGATCCAGGCCAAGGCGCGCCTGCTCGAAGAGCGCCTCGAGGCGTTCCGCCCTGGAGACAAGATGATGGACGGTGATGTTTTTAGTGAGCTGGCGTCGGCGCTACAGAGCGCGCAACCCAAGATCCAAAAGATGTGCGAGGAGGAGTCGGACGACCACGAGGCTGTTGCCAAACTCTTCGACATCAACGACAGCATACACCGCACCGTCGAGCGCTACAAGCTCATGAAGAAGGGTGACATGGAAGGTGCCGCCAAGGTGGCCGCCGGCGGCCCGACGCCTTCGCAGACGGCGACGGTGGGTAATTCATCGGGCGGCGGTGCGGCGGCCGAGCTTTCGCTGATAGACTTTGACGCCGACGCGGCCGAGACCAACGGCGGCTCTTCGCAGGCTAGCGGCACGCAGGGCATCGAAAATGACCTCCTCGGCCTGGACATTGGTAGCGGTTCAGCCAACTTTGGACAAGGTGGTAGCATTGCGCTTGGGTTTGGTGCCAATCAGAGTACGTGCGCGGGCGTCAATCCAAGTGAACATGGAGACTAACGAACCGTAGATATCCCAGGCCCTGCGCTACTGTCTTCGTTGACGGACAACAGCAACGCCAGTAACAACAACAGCAGTAACATTGCCGCCTCAGGTAGCAGCAGCAACCTCGGCAACCAATTCATGTCGTTTACCTCGCCATGGGTACCTCAATCGACAACACCGAACCCTGGCGCGGCCGCTGTCGCAGCCCCTCCTCCGCCTCCAGCCTCTGACCCCTTTGCCGCCTTTATGTCGCAGCCCAAAAACATCAGCGCTGGTAAGCAGTCAGCCGAAGACGACGAGTGGAACTTTTCCTCTGCGCTCCCGGAGTCGTCAGCGCAGCAGCAGCAGCAACTCCCGAGAGAGCATCGGGGTATAATCACCGATGGCAGCATCCGTGCCGAGTACCTCGCCAACCGCACCACGGCATCGTCGCCGGCTATTGACATGCTGTTTTCCTTTTCAAATAATACCGCACAGCCCATTTCTGAGCTCCATTTCCAGCTCGCCGTGACAAAAGTAAGTCTCCGAGGCTTGATAAGATTCAAAAGAAAAAAAAGGAAAAGGAAAAGCTAAGGAGGAACCAAACAGGGCTACGAACTCAAACTCAAGCCTCAGACAGGCCGCGATCTCGCCCCGAAGCAAAGCAAGGGTGTCACGCAGCAAGTCGCCATCCACCACACCGCCGGAAGCAACGGCAGCACATCATCAAAAGTGGCATCAGTCAAGCTGCGCTGGCGAGCGGCGTACAAAGTGGGAGGGGAGCAAAAGGCGGAAACGGGCGAGATTGCCGAATTCAGCATTGCGTAACGGGGAAAAAACTGGCTGCTGAGAGATTTTTTTTTGTTTAGAATTTTCCAGTCATATACTCAAGACGGGGGCAAAAGACAAGTGCTACAAACGTAATCTTTTGTTGCTTTCATGTGAAGGAAAGGAGATCCCGAGCCAGAGGCGATCATCCCATTTTCTACATTTCACGAGCTCACGTGCTTCCACTCACCCCAGGCAAAGAGCAGCAAGGAAATATTAGAGAGTTGCATTATGGTAATTCTTGACCCGCGAGTGATACATCTTAGCCCACTGCCAGCGCAACGAACCTTTGGAGCCAACAAATTGAATCAAGACACAGCATGCATCTCTATCAGACGTCTTGTACTACCACCTCGCGACGACGAGGGGGAAAAACAAGTGCTCCCCAGCCAGGCGGCTCAACGAGCAACAATAGTACATGATACCAAGACAATACGCAACATAGACAGGGCAGCCGTAGTCGGAAAGAGCCAAAGTCCTCAGACAAAAGATCTCAGGGCAAAGGAAAGACGAAAACGAAAAAGAATAGGCAGCGCCACCTGAGGAAAGACAACTCCATGAGCCGCGGAAAAGCCAGGCGGTAGTCGTGAAAGGGACAAAAAAGACATATTGACCACCCATAGGCCTCGTTCCCTCCTCCCATCTTTGCACAAAAGAAAACAAAACATGTCCTCCCAAAGTGAGGAATGAACAGAGTATAATGATGCAGCATGAGTCCTCGTGAATGCATGAATAGTACAAGTTGATTGGCGCCAACCTCTTCAGACGCCGAGCTGAATGGGCGCCGGGTTCGGCACGACGTAGTTGCTCGTTGGCGTCTTGGGCACCTGGGCCATGGATTCGCGCTCCGCCTTTTCCTTTTCGCGCAGCAGTCTCTCGGCCTTTGTGATGCGCGGCTTGCGGACGATGCCGCCGCGGGATCCGGGGCCGCCGCCGCGACCGGTGCCAGCGCCACGCGTCGAGCCTCCACGTCCACCACGGCTGCCGCGACCGCCGCGACCACGTCGAACAGGGCCTTCGGCACTGTGAACAAAAAGTTAGCATAGGCTCGTGCAAGATGATGAACAGGGAGGGCTGAGCGTACCCCGCTGGAGGCTTTTCGACCTCGGGGACGAGTGGTCCAGAGTAGACAAAGAAGCCGTCACGACTGGCAGCGGCCTGGGCCTCCCAGAGCATCTCTGAATCGTCGACAAAGTCGTCTTCGACGTCGTACTGGTCCTCCTTGAAATTGCGCTTCTTCTTGGTGGGCTTGGGCTGGTTGTCAGTGCCGCTGGCGCCAGCGACTTCGGGGTTGCTACCCTCGCCGTCAGACAGGTCCACGGACATTTCGTCGCCGGATTCTCTTCCCGATTCAATTCGTTCAAGATTCGCCGCTGCCGCCGCAATTCGCGCTTTACGGTCTCGGTTCGCCGCCAGACGTGGATGCAGGGCGTCCCAGCCGTAGCGATCCTCGGCAAGTCGCAGAAAGTTTACATATTTATTCGTCTCACCGCTGGAGATGGGGATGCTCAGAACAATGGTAGGCACATCAGCCTCCTCGCCGGGCTTGGCCTTGCCAAAATCGAGGATGGAGCGGCCCTCGCCCTCGGTTCCAAAGTCGTCGAGATCTGTTTTGGGAGTCGAGACGCCGGTGTGCTTAGGAGATACTTTTCTGATAGGGCCGTTGGCAATAGTTGTAAAATTCGAAGGGTTGATGACGGGTCGCGGCACATCTGGTGCCTCTACCTTTTCGGGAGCTGGGCGAGCAGCAAAGGGCCGCGGCGGTGGATTCGATGGCGAAGCTGGCAGAGGTCTCTCATCTGGCAAGCGGGAGGCGGGATAGCCATTGTGCGAGTTGGAAGGCGACATGTTCGGCGCGGTCGGCTCTAGCAGACTGGCGATAGAAGGTGATTTGTTGGCGTTGGGCGCTCTAGGAGAGCCGGCGGCAGGCGAATAGGGATTATACGAGGGCGCATCGCGCGCGGACCCTGAGATGCCTCGAATCGGGTCGTAGCTCTGGCCACTTGTGCGGACAGGCATAGAGGCTGCCGGCGGGGTGTCATCGTTGAGAATGCTCTGCATGAGGTTGGGATAGCCTTCGCGCTTGGGCATCTTGGGCGACGAGCGAGCTTGCGTGGGAGATGTTTGCAGGAAGCTGTGGGAAGTGGAGTTTGGAGAGGCACCTGCGTGACCGGGGGTTCGTGAGACATCGGAGTCGTCCTGCTCCGTGTCGGTGAGAATGGTCTTGCGCTTGCGCTGAATCGGAGGCGCATCGGGGTCGCGCGGTTTTCTAGGCCGTCGCGTCTTGATCTCGGCATCCGTGGACTTGACAATGGCGCCGGGCTTGCGGCCGGGCTTCTTGCGTGGGACTCCAGCAGCTGTGAGCTGCACCCACTTGCCGTCAACCAAGCCATACTTTTTCTGTTGGAGCTTGCCGCCTATCATGACGCTGGAAGGCGGCGGCGGAGGCGGCGGTGATTCATTGGCGGGTTTGGAGCCGGGCGGCTGGTATTGTTGAAATGTGTTCTGTTGGGTTCGACGTTGGTCGTTGCTAACGACAATCTCGTCCATTGCGTCGGCCGTGGTGTGTGTGCAAGAGTCGGCGAGGGTGGATGATGTGTTGCGATTGCACAACGCAGTGCGACCAGAGCGGACAGCCACCAACCGGCGAGGGGGGTGAGGGATGTGATTAAGGTGTCTTGCTCGGTATCAATGACACATTGATAATGCACACAATTTCGAACAAAAAGGCAACTGCTCGATGAGCGGCAGCTCGCAGGGTAGAGTGGCAGCTCAGGCGGCCGATTGGCTGCAGCAGGGTTGCGTTGCTGCGGGTGGACGCGGGCGCGGCGACGGCGACGGCGAGTGGCGAGCCGTGAGTGGTTCGGAAAGAGGACGCTTGGAGAAAGTGGGGCTACCGCAGTAGTCGTGCTTCGGAATAGCTTCACTTGACCAGCAGCGACAGGCGCCAACGCCAAAGGGGCACCAAAACAAAGACGCGAAAGGAGAGACAATACGCGGTCGTGGCTCGGATTCGAAGCGAGAAAAGTATAGAAAAGCTGTCAAAGTATAGAAAAAGTAGCTCCAAACAACGAGTGGGATGAGGCGACGGGTCGAAATCGATGAAAATCGCAAGGTCGATTGCGGCGATTTTGTGTTGATTTTTTGCTGTGATGTGGCCGTTGTGTAGGAGTAGAGAAGTGAGAAAGGGGGCGGGAATGGCACCGAGGGGGGAAAGCGAGAGAGCGGATGGACGAGATGGGGCAAGTAGGCTTTTTTTTTTTTTACTGGGCTCTACGGGCTTGGGGATGGTTACAATTGCTGGCACTTTTGGCTGGTTAATTGCTAGTTGTAATAATATACGGGGGTGTCGTGGCGCCGGCAAAGGAAAAAGGTCAGTGGAATAATAAGGAATCGTCGGGGTGGGAAGGCATGGCGAAATGGGGAAACGGGGAGGGCATGGGGGGAAACTGTTTAGACAAGAAAGGGATATACACGAAAGATACAAACACCAACGAAATAGACCCGCCAGACGGAACGCGAGATATACAAAGGGTGCAAGATGCAACTTGCGCAAATCACCAGCGCAGCCTCGGCGCGTTCCAGGTACCGGTGGGCGATGGAGCGGCCAATGTTTCGGGGGGCACGCAAGTAGAAGCAGGTAACTCGGTTCCCTTGGCTTATTGCCCAGTGTCAGTCAGGTGGGCGGCCGGCCGGGCTGTACTGGTATTCAATTACGAAATGCGCCAGAGACAACTAGTTTTTGCAGAGACCGGCCGGAGAGGGAAAGCAAAAAAGCACGGGGACGCACAATGGCTTTGATGGGGCGGCGCCGGCAGCCCAGGGAATAGGCTGGCGCTGGCAATCTGCCATTTGCTGGTGCTTTTTTTTTGGGTAGGTGGCAGCTGGGCCGGCCTGGGCTTGGGCAGGGCGGGGAAAGACCAAAATGCAACCGATGACCGACATGGTGGGGGGTAGGCATGCAGGGGTGCCACTAGCAATGGCATTGATACCGCAGCCAGCTCTGCATGAGAGATTGATAGAAGGGAAAAAAGTGAGTGTGGATAAAACAAAGGGCTTGGTATTTTTTCCCGTATTTTTTCCCGGCATTGTTTTTTTCCCTCAAGATGTGTCGTTTTTTCAGCTACCTTTCCAATGCACGCACAACCCGACGAACCCCTCCCAGCCACCTGCACTGCAGACCCCTGGGGCCAGTTCTAGCCTTCTAGGTGGGACGCCCCGTTATCCTACCAGATAAGCGCGTGCAGGCCAAGTCACAAGGACCGGCCGGCTACCTACGGTCGTCTCTGATGGATGCATTAAAGTGCACACCACAAAGGAAAAGTCGGGCAATAATTCACTTCAATCATTCAAGGTCCGTTGTTGTAGTGCGTACGATGATCTACACCTCTCGCTTCACATGTCTCTGCGCACCATTCCCAAGCAGCTCTACACCGCACCGCACTAGACCGTAACAGGGATATTCTTTCCGTGTCGCATCTACTCAACTCATTACACTACGTACGTTCTGGTAGTCACACGCAACCCGGCCCCTTCCAAATGCCGAATGACCAAGAACCACGACCGTCGGTATTTTTCCTCGCGCTTTCCCACTTTCGCAGGACTTTACTCTAGCTTGCACCCCGTCATGTCTCCGATCAACAGCGTTTGCAGTGCCCGCCCCGGTGTCCGCACTATAAACAGAGCTTTTATGAGCTACAAACAAAAGCCTCGACAAACCCAAAAATGGGATTTTACAAAAAAAAAATCTGCTCCCTCCCCAACCTTCAAACGTCACGTCGTCGTCGGTGAAACAGGCACAATCCGGCCTTCCCTCCCTGTCCTACGCTCGCCCAAGCTCCGTCCCGTCACCCGTGTGAAATCTAGCCTGGAGAATGGATCGGCGCTAATGCAGGGTGTGGCGGTGCACCCGCATCTCAAGCTCGAAAAGAAGCTTATGATAACTCTTTTGGTCTGCACCCTTCCTGTTGAGAGGCCATTTGCGGTGCACTCGGGGCAAGCTGCAATTTGTTTATTAGACAGTACTTCGCGTGTAATTGTGGCAGGGCTGTACTTTTTTTTTCCTGTTCATGTGGGGTTAGTGCTTTCTGTGCTCTGCTTCCGGGTGCTCAAGAACCAGCTCTGGTGCCCACGCACGGCCACGTAAGCAGCAGCGAAACCCATATACGTACCCTACAGCCTAACGTTGTTCTTGACATGCCCGTTTCACGCATGCACTGCTCTCACTGACGGTTGGGTTCTGGTTTCGTATTGTTGCTTCTGATTTACTCGTCTATCGTACTTTTTCACTTGTCCACGTGTTCTGTAGCTTGGTTTTCGAAGCACTTGTTGGCAGTAAATACAAATAATGATCAAGAGTGAAAAGCAACAGGAGGTAAGCAATGAGCACCCCTCCCGCCACACCAGCCAGCACTCACGCAGATAAGCCAGCAATAATTAGCGCACTATATAACTACCACCCTAGTCTCTTGCAATTCCTACACTACAAATGTCGACATTGTATATTTCTGCGCCTGTCGGCGAAATCGTCATGACACAGTCACATGACCGCCACGTTACTCTCTCCGCTCCACAACGCTCGATAAAAATAGACAGGCGTTCAAACGTTGTGCAATTGCTCGCGCGGCCGACTGCGCGAACATGGTAGCGTGGGTATCATATGCCTGCACATGTCAACCAACCTGCTGCGGCCTCTACCCGCCATGTACTGACAAGCACACATATCCAACACAAGGTGAATACGCCGTATTTATGGCTCATATACCCTCTCACGAAAAACAGCAACGTCCCCGCCATGCCATAGCCCTACGATGCACAAGTGACGTCAAGTAAGTATCCGGCTACAACATTGTTTGCGCGACATGCCTGCAGCCGCGTGCTGGGTAACACTAGTCCGTCGCTGAAACACCCGTGGCGGATGAATAAACCAGACGGAGAAAGAAACGAAAAAAAAGGGAAGAAAAAAGTCATCGTTTCTCTTGGTGCCCTACTGACACGGGAGCAAAAAGAGAACTGGTACGACAAGGGCAGGATTTGAACCTACGCGGGCGAACCCATGTGATTTCTAGTCACACTCCTTCTATTCAGGGATTAGCAAGCTGCATGGGCAGGGGAGCTAGAACGAGTACTTACAACCACTCGGACACCTTGTCTGTATTTAATTGGTTGAAAATGTGGCGAGCTATTTGATTATAGAGAGGATGCTCACAAATACCAATCTGTGGATGGCTGTGGGCCATGGGAAGCCGTCTGGTTGGATGGATGCTCGCTAGCGAACAGCAAAACGGGCTGCAGTGGGCCAGCCGGAATCAGGTGGGGCTGCCTCATTACCCCTGCCCTTTGGGGAAAGGTTGAAGACCTCTGGCCACTTGGAGCCAGATTGTAGACGGCGGGGACGGATGGAGGTTGAAGAGACGGAAAATCAGCGGCTGAGAGGTGGTAAATTTTACAGAAAATTCAACACTGTGCCGCTTGTAATCTTCTGACCTAGGTCTCCGCAGTCAACTGAGATTACGATAGACAAAACGTGTCGGAACAGAAGACGGCATTGAAAAGTCATTGGAAAGTGGGCGCTATGTTGAAATATCATTTCCGGAAAGTACAGATATTGCGCCGATTCAAGCGCTGCCTAGGCTACTAATGATCTATTAATGATCGAATACAAATCAAACCTGCTCACTTGTAGTTTGTGGAGTCGATCCAGCGAAAGAAAGCAGATGTTGCCATGTAGCTAGAGTCGTTTGCATCATCAACGTCGACATTACGTCACGTACCACCACGAACAACCGACTTATAAAAGAGCATTCAACCACAACTAATTCTCAGCCTGATACTTTTCTCAGTACTCTCATCCTCACAATAAACATTCCAAACACACCTAACATCATGTCGTTCTCCAACACATCCACCGGCGACAAGCCCGCGGACCCTTACACCAAGAAGAACGCCGACACCCAGATCGACGGCCCGCAAAAGATCAAGGACTTTACCGAGTTAATCAAAACCAGCAAATTCGGCATGCTGACGACGAGGCAATCAGGCTCAAACCGTCTTGTGTCGCGCAGTATGGCAGTCGCCGGCACCGAGAACAACGGCATCGACCTGGTCTTCCAAATCAACACTGAGTCGGGCAAGACAGACGACATTGCAAGCGATCCAGATGTGAACGTCTCGTTCCTCAACGAAAAGGGTACCTGGGCATCCATCGCTGGCCGCGCCACGGTCGTGACGGACCGCGAGCAGGTGAAAAAGTACTACAGCCCCTCTCTCAAGGCTTGGCTGGGCGATCTCGGCGACGGCGTGCACGACGGGTCCGAGAACGACCCTCGTATCGGCCTCATCAAGCTTCAGGCGGAGACGGTCACCCATAGCCACGCAGAGTATGGCACGATCGGGACGGCGGCCAAAGTGACGGCTGCTGCTGTTCAGGGCAAGACAGCGGAAGTCAACAGCTTGCGTTACATTGACGAGGAGGAGCTGGCGGCCTGGAGAAAGGTCTAAATTGTTAACATGAAAGGGAAAGCTAGTCTAGTTTACAGTACAATACAGTCATTACATTGTCTACCTTTGATCCCCCAACAACGAAAAATCCCTAAGTCCGACCCAGCATACCCTGGGGCATCATGAGCTTGACCGACAGCGCCAAGAATCCGCCAAACAGGCACATGATACCGCTAAACACGGATACTTCGAGAAAGCCTCCATAAGACCTGACAAACGCGCCATTCACTGGAGGCCCGACCAGCATACCAAAGGACGCGAGGGCCATGCCCATACCCATATATGTGCCGACATCACGCGCATCTTTGGCAAAGAGGGAAATGGCCGCCGACGCGCCCGAGATAATGGTGCCCGAGACGAAGCCAAAGGCGACAGCGTAGACAATGATGCTCGCATTGGAAGTAGCCTCGTTGAAGCAAAAGATGACGATGCCCGTCATGACGGCGCCGAGGCCAAAAATGTTAATGGGCCCGTACTTGTCGGCCAGGATGCCCGGGATGATCCTCCCAAACGTCGACGCCGCGTTGAGGATGGCGGGTAGGTAGCCGGCGAGCGTTGCGCCCATGCCGCGCCGCAATGTATACGTGGGCAGGAAGAAGATGGGCGTAAACATGCCGACGAGGATGAAGAAGAAGGACACGCAAAAGAGCACAAACTTGGTGTCGCGGTACACGTCCATCATCCAGAAGCGGCGCTGGCGGCGCGGCGGCAGCCGCGGCGTCACCGTCACGCAGGCAAAGAGCATAAACGGCATGATGAGGAAGCCGACGACGCGGACGGACCACCCGAAGCCGAGGCCGGAGCTGTTGAGAAGCTTCGACAGGACAATGGGCATGACGATGCCGCCGAGGGAGGGTCCCTGGGCGCACAACCTGGGCGAGTCGAAAATTGACAAGTCAGCACAGCGTCAGGATGGCAAAGTAAAAAAAAAAAAAAAATAACGACGAGAGAAGAAAGAAAAAAAGTAAGGTAAACTGTAAGAAGAATAAAAGAATTACGCACCTTGGCACCGTAGCGATCAAAGAGCGGCCCGCCCAGCACGCCCGTCGCAAACGGCAAAAACGCAGACACGGAGCCGATCCAGGCAATATTGTCCGGCGACTGGTCCTTGAGCTGGTGCGCCAGGTAATACGCCTCAAACGTGCCAAACGAGTTGCCAAAGCCCAGACAGCAGAAAAAGATGGACGCGCCGCCGGCAATGACGAGCCAGGCCCGGAGCCCGCCGTCGGGAAAGTCGTCCTCGTCGTTTCCTCCCTCATGCGGGATGATCTCCTTGGTATCCTGCGGCGGCGGCGGCGGCGTTGCCTTCGTTGACGTATTCACGTCGTCGGCCGCCGTCTTGTGGCTCTCTTCGCCACCGCTGGTGTAAGACGCCTCAATGTCGGTCTTGCCTGGACTCATGATATTTGCCGCTTTTCTCTTTGTGACCTTAGTCAAGAAAAATAAGAAATACTCTGGATAAAGCGCGACGACTGATGAAAAGATTGATGAGAATCAAAAACTCATCATGGACACTTCCACTGCTCGACTTATATAGAATGGTTTTTGCAAACGCCTTGGACAGGGCCGAAGCTAACGGCTTACACGGCCTCGGGGCGCTGCGCCGGACTCGGGATTTTAACCCACTTTTTGTCGGCGTGCTGTCGCAAAAGCTTTGCGCGTCTTTGCCGAAGCGGATTTAATTCTCTTCATCATCCGAGCTATTTCGTCCGACTACAGCCATTCAACGCTTCGGCCGAGAGAATGAAATGTGATTGGCAAGGGCACGGTAAAGAGCTCGCACGTCGCGACCCATTCTCTAAATAGGATGCAGCCTGTCACCAAATCGCGGGACCCATACAGCAGTGAAATGCAACGCGTAGGTTATTATTCATTTTGTAGTAACCGATCCCCTATACTCGCGTTTCCAGCGAGTCTATGCTACCTTGTTCGCAGTCATAATCTAAATAGAGACCTTACCCAGTCTTTCCCTTCTTTTGTGTCATGTTCAGTAGCCGCTCATCGACAAACAATTAGTACGACGGTGATCATAACAATTCCGTTCTTCCATTCTTCTTATATCCAAGACAAGTCATTCCGTGGCTGCGCAGAACAGCGAACAGCGCCGCATTGATGCACATAATGGCAACGATCTGGAATGACTTTTCGTCTTTCCTACAAGTCATCTCATCTAGGCATCTGCACCCAGGCCCTGGAGCTCCTTAAGCACAGCGGACTTGGTGTGGATCTTCTTCATCTGGGTGTCCTCGAGCTTTTCGCCACCAGCCAAGCGCATCTCCAAATCCTCAATGGCGCGGACCTTCTTCTGCAGACTGCGAATCTTCTTAGCATGAGGGTTAGCATCGACGGCGCCAGCAGCCTGAGTGGGAGCCTGCTGAGCAGCGTTGCCACCGTTGCGCTGTCCCTGGTGGGTGTTGCTGCGGCTTCGGCTGTCACCATTGTTTCTGGAGCGGCTGCGGTAGTGGCGATCGTTGCCACTAGCACCGCCGCGTCTCTCAGGGCTGCGTCCATCTTGGCCTTGCTGAGGAGGGGCAAGGCTAGCACCCCCGTTCGGCTCCGCCTCGAGTTTGTCATCGCTCTGGTTGTTGTTTCTCTTGCTTCTCTTCTTCTTGCTCTTCTTGGCCAAGTCATTCTCGGCAGGTTCAGCGCCAGGGACCCCGCGCGAAGGAGCAGGACCGGACTCAGCGAGCTCGGCCCCCGGAACGGCGCGACGGGCACGGCCGAAGCCGTTGGGTCCAACATTCTGAGTGCCGTTGCTCACGACGTGAGCAGCGCCGCCTTCATCCTCACGCTTGAAGTGCAAGGGAGTAGCCAGACCACGCGCACCAGGAGGGCGGTAGGCACCGGCAGGCTTGCTTGGGGTCTTGACGGTACCGAGATAGGTGGCGGCTGAAGTGTGGGGAGAGGGCACAGTAGTGAGAGGGTCGCCCGGTGCGGCAGCCTCGGGTGCCTGTGGCCTCCAAACAACATTGTACAATTCAATCATATCTTCGTTGTACATTAGGCTGCCGGCGACGTGCCACAGCTTGACACCGTTGTCGACACGGAGTCGTGGCGACGTTGTAGCAGTCATGATGTATCGACTGTCAGGGCTCCACTCACACACGCTGGGGTTGCCGCTCTCAATGGTGCACACCTTTCGGTAGTCCTTTTCGAGGTCATAGACGTCAATCTGACCAGCAAGGTTTCCAAAACCGGCCAAAAGGACGAAACGGCCCGTGGGAGAGAAGATGATGGTATTGCGAGGGCCCAGAGAGAACGAGTGGGTGGCGACAGCTCGATCGTTGAAAATGGTGGCTTTGGCAGGCATGTATCCGTAGACGACACCAAATTCGCGAGAGTTGGGCGACCAGGAGACATCGTGAATAGGGCCCTCCTTATCCAGCGAGACGCGAGCGTCAAACGAGCCGTTTGTGCTCAAAAGATACAGCGTCGTCTCGCCGTAGTAGCTCTTTCCGGAACGGTCGACGTCGGTCTGCGCCAGGACGAGGATGCTCGAACCGCGCTTGTTCCACTTCAGCTGGACCTTGTCGCCCTTGAAAAACGTCTTTTGAGAGATGGGGGCGTTGAACTGGGGAACATTGAAGACGCGAACGGAAGCTGGTTGGCCCTGTACATTTGTTAGTCTCGAGAGACTCTCAAAATCCAAACTTGCTTACCTTGCGCTCTGGGACGAAGACCGCGACAGCATGGTTCTCGCTTCCGGGAGCGAGAGCGAAGTTAGCGGCTCCCTCGACGCGGAGTTTGTTCCAGACAGTGACGAGGTCATGCGACTCGTAGAATTGCACCTCGTTGGTGACGAGACGGGCGCAGTACTTTTCGTCGGCAGTGTACTGGAGATTCCAGCTTCCCTGCTGCTTCTGAACGAAGCGGCCAATGGGTTGCTTGTCGGCGGCAGCAACACCGTCCTCAACTGTGCGCCAAATCTTCAAGTTCTTGGTGGCGTCGCCATTCTCATCCTTGGCAGGGCGCTCCCACGTGATGAGAAACGTGCCCTGAGGCGAGAAGCCGAGCTCGTAGACGTTGAGGATGGGCAGAGTGAGAATGCCGGCGCCAGTAGAGGCGTCAATGACGTTGACAGCCTCGGGTGAAGCCCAGCCAAAGTAGCGGCCACATGGTGAGTAGGCACAGCAGCGAAGATTGCCCTCGGGTTTGGTGAAGCCAGAGAGGGGTTCATAGGCTGGGGCGGCGTCAAAGACACCGATGTGCTTGAGGGTCCGGTAGGCAAACTGCAATGAAGAAGCCATGGCTAGTCAAAGTCACAGGATCTCAAAATAGGATTGCAGTAAGACGGAATTGTGTGGCAGGGTGCAAATGTTCTGGCGCGTGATGCTGCAGGGCGTTGCTAGGTAAAGTGGCAATGCGGTGTAACCAAAGTGTCAATGGGGCAGAGCCGACAGCAGGATATATGTATATCGAGAGGAATCGAATCCGTCGCTTGTAGGGATCGGAAAGTACGCTGATGACAAGATGGGAGAGGAGGACAATGCCAGATCTCACCACGGGCGGTCGTAGTTGGGCAACGATTTGGCGGTGGGGAGCAGAGAGTGGGCAACAAAGGCAGTCTCTGACCGTATAAGCGTGGCTCGGGGGGTGCACGAAAGAACAGATGCAGAAGCTCAAACAGGCGGAGGAGGCGGGCAGGAGAGATTGGCAAGCACCCAGGCAGCGTAGGGAGAAATTGTCGGTCGGCGGCGATGCCGTGATGCTGTGGGGTGAAGAAGGGAAAAAAGGGAATGGGGACGCAGCGACCAGGCGAGTCGTAACTCGTGAAAAAAAAACTGTGGGCGCATTGTATTTTTGGTCCTTGGTCGCCTCCAGTGGGAGTCTGCCACTGTTGACTGGCCAAGCCGCGCTCTGCCGCCCCACCTCTGCGCTGCTGCTGCGCCGCCAGTGCCAGCCTTGGGCCTTGATGGCGCTGTAGCGTGAGCAGGCATTACTGAGAATACAAAGCAAACAAGAACACGAGGGAACGGGGATAGGCTAACGAGACAAGTAAACATGGAGTGAGATTCTGACAAGTTTTTTTTCAATTTAAAGAAAAAAAAACTGTGTTATTTTGCAGCATACGTACGTAGTTGTCCAGCCTTGCGCCCTGCCGCTACAGCCACTGACTGGCGCCTGCCCTGCACTCATCTGTTCTTAGCGCATTACAGGGCTCCTTGTACCGGACCAGGGCCTGTAGCACTGCCGAACAAGCCTGTAGCCGGCCCGTGGATGACCCCACCCGCCAACATCCTGATGGCATCGGCACTAATCAAGGCGCGATCAGCTACTGGCTGTTAAAAAATGGCACATTGGTTCGATACAAACAGGGCAAATTGGAAATCAAATCATACATGTCACATCTCCGTATGCCGATGAATACAAAACACGCCAAACGCCAATGTCCCACCACATGCTCGGACCAGTGCTTCATTTCATCGTCCTTGAACCTTTTCTTTCCAGCCCCCCTTCTCAAAGAGCCACAAAGCGTCCATTGCGTACGCCTTGCTACCTCTGTGACCACCCTCCACCATGGCCGCTTCATTCAGCGTGTCTAAGACCCTGCCATCCTTGGCTGCCTTCCAGACACCCATGGCGATAGGATCGTTGATAGATTTGCCCCACTCCCCATTGCCCAGGCGAAAGAGAATGCGCCCTAGCGTCTGAAAGGCCATGCATCGTTGCGCGGGCACGGCGCTCCTCGCAAGTCTTGCCAATTCGCCGACTGTGTATCCTGCAGCCTCGGGCGCTTCGCCATGGTGGTGAAGGCCCTTGGACGACGGAATCGATCGACTGACTCGAGGGGACAGAAAACGGCCGCGGAAATCGAATCGAAGCGCAGCGACCGGAATTTCAGGATGAGGGTAATATGTAGACTCCTTGTCTGCTATACTGCCCTCAGTCGGAATGGGCGCCATCCATGCCAGCTTGCTCGGGTCTGCTGGGAGATCGGGAAAGTATTTCTTGTGAAGATTCTCGAGAAAGTCGGGATCGGACGGGTCGAGGTCAGCCACCTTGGGAGGTCCTGGGAAGTGTGTTGATCCCTTGCGCAAGTCTGTTGCCGCCGTCAAATCATCTGGAATCTGCGCAGGCTCTCTGTCTTCATCGAAACCTTCTGGTACATCTCCAAATGAGACGCTTTTTTTTGCCGTCGCTGGTTTGCTCTCTTGCTCCCCAGCTCTGAAACCTGGCTCCGTCTCACCCGGCGATTCTTCTGCTGTCGGCTCCTCTGAAGGAGGCGGATCAAAGGGCGACGGCCCTGTGGGTTCGTCAATACGTGCGCGCTGTAAGAGCCGTTGGACCAGAGCAGGATTCAGTCCGTTCATGAGATCCTGCTGAGCCTGCGCAATCTCTTTGGGAGTCATAGCGTTTAGTCTCTGCCTGTTTTCTTGGTCTATCCGCTTCTTTTCGAATTCCCCAAAATCTTGGCGATCATCATGAACTGTAGTATTCGGACCCTTTCCCGCGCTATTCGGCGTTGAGGTATCTGCCGTTGAGGAAGCAGCTGCCTTTGCGCGCTGTTGCTTGAAAGCAGAGCTCTTCCATCGCTGTTTATGCTGTGGGAAGCCAGTTGCTGTGGGCGGCGCATTCGGGAAACTGGGCTTCTTGATTTCGGAAGCATCCCTCTCAACAATGTCACCGATCAGGAGTGTTGGATCCATGTTGTGCTGCACTGCGAAAGGGCCGAGGACGAAGACAAAAAGCGAAGGATCATAATCCAGTATTTGCAACTAGACGTCACCTACGAGGGCTGTTGAACTGACGGGGCCGACATCTAACCTCTGATTGGTCAGCCCACGCGCTAAACAGTTGCTAGCGTGGGCCCTACTAAAGAAGGCTTGCCCAGCTCGTGAATTTCTGCGTTCTGTCCTCGATGCCGCAAGTCAGAAATAGATGACAAAGACAAAAAATAGAACGACAAGAGCAGGATTCGAACCTACGCGCGCGAACGCATGTGATTTCTAGTCACACTCCTTCTGTTTGATGGATTAGTTGAGTTCACAATCGGTGGAGCAGGTTCAATACGTACAACCACTCGGACACCTTGTCTACTGTTCCTGCAAAGGCGGAAACTATCGGTCTATATATACATCAACTCCTAATCGCGTGTGGCATATGAGTATGCTTTGCAGCAACGTTCAGGTGAGCCTCTGACCGTATGGCGCGACTATCGTACACGATATAGGAGCGGGAGCTGATTGGACGGCGGCGATTAGCCTCTTGAAGATTAAGCTAAAGAGCCATCTGGTCCATGACCTTACTCGGACCGAGCCAGTCTAAGAGGAACACTTCCCTTGACAACCTTACCTAGAACAAATCGATGTATAAACGGATATGCTTACGCAATGATTCTAGGAATTGTTACCACACAGTTGTAATAAAGCGAAATCTGTCTTGATTATATGTATATATACATCAGTTTACAGAAGCACGTTTGAGGAGCAATGCGCTTTGATCCGGGGTATAACCAACTTGATTGACGCCGTCCACAATTATATCTATCTAAAACAGCAACCTTCATCAAAACACGAGTGCGTAGAGCGCCGAAGCGAGAGTCAAGGCCACAACAGCCATGTTGCCTGTAGCGCGGCCGCTCCCATTGTCCTGGGGCGGACAACTCACAACAGGTGTCGCAGCGATGCACGCAGCTTGAGTGATATGCGAAGAGATGCTTTCTGCAGCTTCTGAAGGAACGGAGGCGCTGCAAGGCGTTGGCGTTGGCGCGGTCACCGCAACATTGGCGCACAATGTGAGCGAGTCGCCGTTTTGCGGTGGCGGCACATCAAGCACATCCAGAACTTCGAACCCAATACCCTGCGTATCGCCGCACTTACTACCACTACTTATGGCAACAAGATCCGGCTTGCTGCCATCTTTGTGCGTGGTAAACACGAAGCTGTTGACCGGCTCCTGGGTGTCGCGGGTAAAGCCTGAGCCGTCTTCGTCGTCGTCTTTCGTCGATGTGCAATTGGTCCAGCGCAGCTGCCAGAACAACTCCCAAGTACCCTCCCTGTTGAACATATCGATGACAAAGGCGCGAGGGTAGAAAGTTGTGTCGTTGTCTGGCAGGGCGCTGAGGAGCACACGCTCATATTTGGTAGTCGCATTCGGGCGGCCGTAAGGGATGACGCGATAGTCGAGACGCAGATTGAGCAGCTGCGCGACTTTTGGGTTCTGTATAGCAAAAACGATGGGCATCAAGGGTGTTGGCGCAAAAGTATCATTGCGAGGAAATATAACATCGACTTCGGCGTTTCCTGTGGTTGCGGCCCGGGTGCCGCTGGCTGCGAAGCCCAACGTGAGGAGAGGCAGTTTCATGCCGAGACTTTCTAGGTAGCGGTTTGAGCTGTATGGCCTAGTATTGGTGTAAAAGCGGTAAACGGGTTGAAAAAAACCACCGTAAAATGGTGTTGGAGAGAAATGTATAAGAGAACGATCAAGACGAGGTGTAGTACCAGGGATGTGTCTAGGTACCCGAGAGATGGTGGCTTTCGGGAAGGCCAGCCGGCACAGTTGCCACGGATTTACAGGGCACTCCCCAGTAAAGATGCCCTGAAGCATTGTCGTTCGGGCATCACCCCTTTGGGCGCTGTTGCCCCCGTACGCTCCACTCAGCGCTTTTGTAGCGCTCGCTAGGTGACAGCCAAGACTCGGAAACAAGTTCTGTGGCATCTGTGTTTTCTGCCTGCCCGGGCTCTACATGCTGGAGTCATGCGATGCTGACAGTAAATTTAAGCGTCTTGGCAAACAAGACTGAGTGTACGTCAAGGCACGGTCCGCAACCTCTTTGAGCTGTCCTGGCCACGACACGGGCGCAGTCAACTTGAAAGTGAATCAGTGCACATTCTCTAGCAAGGAAAGTATAGTTCAAAAGAAAAGCCTTGCCCTGCCGCAGATGAAGATTTTCTGATTTTTAGGCCTTTTTTAAAAGGTAAACATGGCTGAGTGTCTAGTAGTAGTTGCCGCATATTTATAAGGGCTAATAAAACGAGTACAAATAGCAGCTACTAGACTTGACTAGCTCGCGCTGCTTCCTGAGGGGTGAAATGTTCCATTGACTGTCGGTGCCTCAATGTTCTTGTCAACATGGCCAAGTGCCGAGTAGTAGTTGCGCATATTCGCAGAGGGCTGATAAAACGACTACAAGAACTGTAAAATGAGCACAACTTTCAGCTGCTTAGGACTAGCGCTGGGATGATCCCACAGCGGGTTTACACCACAACAGTCTAAACCTCGTCACTGTCGAGCTATATGTGCCTGACACGCTGTTGAAGGCGCTGTCGCTGTCGCTGTCGCTGTCGCTGTCGCTGTCGCTGTCGCTGTCGCTGTCGCTGTCGCTGTCGCTGTTGCTGTCGCTGGTAAGACGAGCATAAAGGACGCTTTCCTCAAGTCTTTTTACGGATGTGCTATTCCTGCCGTTTCCGAGGTAGCAGAAAACAAAACGCAAGTACTGGCTGTCAAGGCATTCTGCATTTTCCCATCTTCTGATTCGGTGGGATCGGCATCTCCGCCGCCGTTGGCCTGGTCTTTCAAAAGCCACGTCTTGATGGAGCCGATGATGATATCCTTAACCGTAATGCCACCCTAGTCGCTGCCAGGCTGAGAAAAACGCCATTGGCGCTCGTTTTGTTGGCCCTTGTGTTTGTATATTATATACGCTAGGTGTTTGAATTTATACAACAATAACAACTGTCTTAAAACTATGTGCTCGTGGATAAACTATAAAGTATATACATTATAAAGACTACTATAAAAACATTGTAGAATATTATAGAAGTACTAGACAATATATAGGGAAAGAAAAGAAAATGAATTATTGCTACTGCTATTGCTTTCACTATTGCTATTGCTTTCGCTGTTGCTGTTGCTTTCGCTGCTGCTACTGCTTTAGCTGTTGCTGTTGCTTTCGCTATTACGCCCATGATAGACGTTAATAGAGCCCCCACTCAACATCTTGCTTCTTAATGTTTCCGCCGCACACCATGCCGCCCTTGGCACCGACGTGGCCGGTACTGCCGAATTGCTTAATGGCTTCTCTGATAATGTCGACAATGTCCTGGGCGCCAACGTTGAAGCTGACGTTGCCCTTGATGTTGGTGCCAGTGACACCGAAATGGCAGCTGCCAGACTTGACCAGCTCGCGCTGCTTCTTGAGGGGTGAAATGTTCCACTGGCCGTCGGTGCCTTGAATGTTCTTGATGATCTGCTGGCAGTCCTCCACAATAGGAGACGCATCAGAGCCTGCATTCTCAAAGGTCGCCTCGCCACAAAAGTCTTTGCCATTATCCGTGTTGCAGGGGAAAAAGTCCTTGTCACGAGCGGACTCGGTATCGTCAGCATTGGCCCACGAGCGGCGCGCCAGGACCTGGTTGCACACGGGCAGCTTGATGTATCCGGGAGTGGTGACGTCCTCATCGCGCAGACCCTTGAGTGTACCCGAGTCGGTGGGATCGGCATCTCCGCCGCCGTTGGCCCGGTCGTTTTGAAGCCACGTCTTGACGGAGCCGATGATGATATCCTCAACCTTGATGCCACCCCAGTCGCTGCCAGTGAGCAGGTCAGCGCCCTTGAGCGAGGAAAAGTCGGAGTCAGGGCAGGAGCAGGTAATCAAACCGCAGTTATGCTCATCGCAGGGATGCGATTTGCCGTCAGGGTCGGCCAGCTGGTAACGCTTGCCTTCGTAGCAGGCAGACTTGAGGGTCTTGCCCGCATCGTGATCACAATCGAAACCAGTGTCGATGATGAACGGGTGGTGGCCCGAGGCCTTCCAAACAGCAGGAATAGCAAATCCGTAAAAAGACTTGAGGAAAGCGTCCTTCATGCTAGTCTTTTCATCATCACTGGGAGTGCCGAGATTGGAATCATCTCTGGCTGCCAGCTCTGGAGTGCGCTTCAGAGGACCATCAGCTCCGCTGTAACCATCAATGAATTTGCCATCAGCGATGAGGTCCGTCAGCTTGTTGATGGACTCATCAGAACCATCAAAGAGGTTGCCCAGATCGACAGCTGTGATGTTGTCCCAAACGTAAAGCGACTGCCCAATGTAGTGAGAAAACTCCTTTTGAGAAGCATCGGTCCAGTCATCAACCTTTGGGCTACCCTTGAGATTGACACCAATGGAAACACCACCAGAGATGATGGTCTGCACGACCTTGTCACCCTTGGCGATGGCCTCGGGAGTTTTGGATGCCAGAGCTGGCAGTTTGGCAATGACACCAGTGAAGAACTGGGAACCAATCATGGGAGCACCCATGGAAACGAAGATGAGAAGAATATTGAGCCAAGCCTGGTCCTTTGGTGGGGGGACAGGAGCAAACTTGTTCTCGAAATCAGACAGAGTATTGTCAATCAACAGAGCCGAAACATCAACAACAGACTGGTGGTACTTGGCATAGGTGGAGCTGATCTTGACCAGCGAGTTCCAGATCAGGGCGGCGGCAGGTCCGCTCTTGTCGCCTTTAAACTCCTTGCAGTCAAAGGTGTTTCTGCAGTTGTTTCCAGTCAAGATGTCCTCACAGTGAGGATCGGGGGGGTTGCCAATAAGGTACGAGATAAACTGCGAAAAGGCACCCGCTTCCTTGGCCGAGTTGGGGCGGTCCTTGCGGTACTGCTTCCAATCGTTGATAATGTCTGTCCAGGCATCCTTGGCATCCAGACCTGCCCAGCGCTCAGAGGGAGTATAATCAAGCTTTTCTGTCCAGAATTTATCATCGCAAGTGAGCTTGGTCCAGTTTCCGATTCTGCCGCCAGCGTGGTTGAGAGGATTGTTGCCGGCCTTGATCTGAAGTCTAAAGTTGGCCCAATCCTTTACACCCTCAGGCACGTCATTGAAGTCTTCTAGATCGGTGGCCCAGTTGGTAGTACCGCCCATTTGAAGGTTCTTGTAAATGTTTGTGCGAGTTTTGCGCAGAGCAGGTGTCATGTAGGCCACCCATTGAGTGTTGTCATAGACAAGGATGTTACTGTTGCTGCCAGGGTCGATGTAATGCTCGTTGACTCGGCTCGAATCGGCCACAATTCTGCCAATTTCCGCGTTTGAAATGTACCCGGCAGTATCAGTACACTCGCCCTTGGCAGCATCAGACTGAAGTCGGCTACCAGTATACTTGCACTGTTCGCCGTGGCAGCCAGGCTGGGCCATGGCAAAGGAGCGACCATAGCTAGTGACACCGACGACAACCTTGCCGGAGTTGACACCGGCCTTGGTGATCATGGATAGAGAAGTCATGGTTTCTGTCAAGTTGACCTGACTGCGCAGGCACCTGCCGTCGTCACAGCCGGGCTGAGCGTTGGGGTTGCCGGCATCCCACTGGCCGTGCAAATCATACGTCATGAAAACAATATAGTCAACGACTTGACTGATTCTTTTGATCGGAAAACCCTTCAGATACCAGTAGGAGGCGGGCGCGGCAATGGATACAGACTTGTTGGGCAGAAGGTTCTTGAGAGTGACGAGGAACTTGAGGTAATCGGTACCCTCGCTCTTGGGATCGGCACCCGGGGGTGTTCCAGGAATATCGGTAGCGCCAGGGTACTCCCAGTCAATATCGACACCATCCAGGCCGTTGTCGTTAATAAACTTGGCAATGTTCTCCGCGAGCGTTTCGCGATTACCACCCTGCACACCGCGACGGAGGATGTCATAGGTGGCAGGCTCGTTGGAGAATGCCCAACCGCCAAACGACAAAATCTTCTTGGGTCCACGGATGAAACGGAAGTTGTTGAACTCATACGTAGCCATCTCGTCTCCAATGCTGATCTTGAAGTCTGGAGAGATGTCACCGAATCCAAAGTGAAGATGGGTTTATTGAGAGCCGTCAATCTGCAGAGCATCCTGGTAGAGGCACTTGCGGTTGAAAGAAAAGCCCTCGTAGTAGGCAATGCTGCGAAACTCTGTGACATCACCCTTGATAATCTTGGTGCCGCAGTTGGAGATGCAGCCGTTTGTGTTGGGCTTGGCCGTACCAGGGGCACCCGTGCCAGTGTCGATGCAGAATTCGTCTGTAATACCACACTGTCCCCAAACGTCACAGCAGGCATTGAGAGGGCAAGGGTTGAGCTCGGCAATCTTGGACATGTCAGAAGGCTTCTTGGTACCCACGACCTGAGGACCGCAAACGGCCTTCGAATCGGGGTTGGGCATAGGCGGGGAGCCCTTGCTGACACAGATGACAGCGCCCTCCAAGACATTCTTGCACCCAGTCCAAGCCCATGTGTTCTTGTTGAAGTCGCCGAGTTCGTTTTCCGTAAGAGAATTGGCGGCAGAGATGGGGTCGCAGTTCTCACCCTTGGTGACTGTGATGGTGGCACAGGAGCCATCAGCGTTGGGCTTGGGTCGGAAGTCAGGCATGTCGCCGGCCGAGCAGCAGACGTGCTGTTTTGGGCGAAGGTTGGCACAGAAGCCCTTGGCCGAGTTGTACTTGGTGAAGTCGGCTCCAGAGATGCCGCACTTCTCAGCCATCTTGCCGCAGCTGTCATTCTTCTCCACCTGAATGGCTCGGCACAAGCCACGAGCAGCGAGGTCAGCCCATCGCTTAGCAGTGGCAGGCGATGTGCCGTTGAAGCTCGTCGAGTTGGAGCCCTTGATCGAGGAGAGAAGGGCAGAGGTGAACTGAGCCTTGCCAGTGAGGTTTTGAGAAGTCGGAAACTCGAGACAATCGCCATCGTACCAGGCTTTGAAAGCACTCTGAGCAGCATCAAAAGTGCCGTTGCTGACGGCGATGAAACCAAAGATGTGGTCGGCATCATAGTCCTTGTTACAGAGCTGCATGGCCAGTTCACCTCGACTTCCATCAAAGGAGTGAATTTCATCCCGCAAGGCGGATAGGGCCGTGGTTGCCACCTGTTGCTTGTCAAGCTCGCGTCCAATATAGAGACCGGCGGTCACGCTGCCAATCTTTCCGAAAAGCATCGTGGTTTCGTTGCTGGGAGCATGTCCCTTGGCGACGTATTCGCGCATCTCTTTGGCAAGTCCACTGACACCAGCGTCTGAGCCGGTAGAGTTGGCCCACCAGCCGACTTCGTAGTTTACATCATGATCCTCGGAGGCGCTTTCAGCGGCAGCCTGCGCGCCCGACACGTCGACCCAATCATCGCCGTAGACCGAGCAGGCGTAGATGCGATGATGTGAGCCGGAGTCATCGACTGGGTCGTGAATAGCAAAGCTGTAAAAGAGAGGCTGCTTGCAGGCAGCAAGCTGATTCAGGTTGTGGTAGACGTTCCAGTTGGAAGGGTCTGCGCCAGTAACAATGCACTGCTCGGGGCAGGCCTCGCTCATGCCACGGAAGTCGGGACTGGCACCAATACGCTTTGCCGGCGATTGGGCAGAAGCGAAGCCATTGGCAAGGAGGCAGAGACCTCCGAGCGCAGTGTAGCGCAGGGAAGGTGCCATGGCTGAACGCAACTGGACGTCTGTGAGACGACAGTGCTGTAAAGAAATGAAATGAAATAAATAAATGAATAAAGAGTGACTGAACTAGAAGAAACCAGAAAAAGTCTCCTCCAAATGGTTGGGATTACAGCTCGAAATTTCCTTACATACATGTTATCCAAGCTCTCTTATATAGTTGCTCAATGTCTTGAGGCAAGTCGTGCCAGACTCATCACCAGCAGCATCCGTGTAAGTGCCAAGGCGCACCAAGCGGTCGGCGCAGTCTACATCCAGCCTAGAGCTCACCTTAAATTGGAGAAGGCTAGAAGGCCGACCATTCTTTTCGGAACTAATATGGAAACGAAACCAACTAGCAGCCCAGAAAAACAAGACAGCTGAAAAATGGGCAGTCGGGTCGCTTGCGGCCGGGAATGTGCTCGGATACATCCCCGTTCGTTCCTGAATTTATGCTAGATCGGTAAATAGGGCGGGATGATGCCGGCAGAGGCATTCAAACTTCTCACAACCCAGGCCTGCAGCTGTCACTTGCCACTAGCATGACCCGTGGCAACGTTGCCCGCAGCTCGCCGGCTATTGTACAACACGTCAGTACCCGAAGATGCATTTGCTGCTGCCTGCTCAAACGAAGCTGCCAAGCTGTGAGCTGACTCTATTTCGACGGGTCGGTTAGCCTCCAAGAGGGCAACGCCGTATCGTGTGCCCATTTGCTCGGGATCGAGGCCAACTCTACCGGCTCAGACGCTGATGTCAGTGGACTTGCCAAAGAGATGCGCGAATACGTCGCCACGGGACATACTCGACGAGGAACCCCCCTGGTTGTGGGTGAGGATTGTGCCATGTTCTGTTTGCTACTAATCCCTATGATTTCTGCACTTTGCGCAGTCTTAAGCAGCCACTACAGTCACTACGGACAGATATAGTTCGACGATGAGCGTGCTTTACTGCTATTATTTCCTGCTATCTTGACAATGTTCCCATATAATCCTTCTCTAAACCTTATGATGGGTTCACTGTGAGTTTGATGCTTATTTAGACTTTTATTCATGCTAAGGCACCTGCTCTACGTCGGCCTAGCCTTTTCGCGTAACGCCCGAGATTAATGACCCTGTGTCACGCAGGGCAGTTATT
>JARJRE010000258.1:0-117080 GCA_030783385.1 Akanthomyces dipterigenus | reverse complement strand
TAGGATAGATATAGATATAGATATAGTTATATTAGTATAGTTTAAAGCCTTCTCTTATCTCTATAATATTATAGCTAATATCTTCTTTTATACTAGGGGATATTAGTAGGCACGCCTACTAGGCCTGCCGCTAAGTTAGCCACTAGAGCCTTCTAGCCACAGCCGCCTCTCTCCCTCAGGATGGCTTCTCTTAATCATCATCACGAATACACCTATTTCCTTGCTTCTTGCTTGTGTCTGACCGGTCGTGACGCCTCCCTTGATCCGCCACAAGTCCTCAACTCGGGATTCAAGAACACACCGTTCAGATTTACACTCAAAGGAATTAGCAGAAATGTGACCCGCCTCCCGGACGACAACCGCGTCGATACCGCTGCATTGTTCAAGAGCAAGTTCCGAAAAGGAGACTACCGCGCCCTCAATCTGTACTATCTGTTTGAAAAGCCCGGCTATGGTGTCTGCACGTTTCCGAGCATGGCGGCCGCCGTCGACCCAAACACGTACGAATTCCTTCTCGATGGTTGCATGATGGGTTCGAACACGACTCCGGGCAGCAGCGGCTCGCTGCACGCTGGCAAAACCACCATTCACGAAGTCGGCCATTGGCTGGGGTTGCTTCACACGTTTCGCGGGGGCTGCTGCTCCGCAACAGGCGACTACATTGATGATACACCAGTCGAGGCAGACCTGAGCAGCCAAGATGATATTTTCGACATATGTCCTGCAGGTCGAGACAGCTGCCCTGCTTTGCCTGGCCTTGATCCCATACATAACTACATGGACTATTCGTCGGAGTGAGTACACCTTGCGAATGAATTTTTAATTGGAACATTTGCTTACAACCCTGGTAGCGATTGCCGTTCAGAGTTTACTCGCGGCCAGATCGATCGGATGAAGTTGCTCTGGGGGCTAGTACGCAACATCGACCCAAGATAGAGATTTGTGTAGCAGTCTGGGTCAGCCCTGTCAGGGTATGATCGGCTCTGGCGTCAAAGGTGACGGACCAAGTCGTCTACAAGTGGTAACCAATCTCGGTAAAAGTAAGAGGGCGTCAAGAGTTGGAAAGAAGTACTTGTGCCACGCAATTGGAAAACTGTCTTGAGGCGCAAGTGCGGCGGGCGCCGAACCATGAGTGACCCCACGCCAATTAGTTGGCTAGTCATATTTCAAATTCAAGGTATCAAAGGGCTTGCGGTTGAAGCCAGAAACAATCGAAGATCTTCTATTTGTTTCCCTCAGTACATGCGAGGTTGCCGGCCAAACCTCGCCACCGCAGCAAGCGTGGTAGCGATTATCCCACAGGACACAGCCTCCAGAAAAATGGCCGGGAACGTCATTCTAGTCAAGAACCTATGTACAATACTTTTACATCTTTCTTTTCCATACTTTCGATCTAGCACTCATCTACTGCGTTTTGAATCCGCAAGTGGCAGAGCTGGTCAACCGCCCAGCTGTTTTTGTCGCAACTTTGCCAGTAAAGCGAGGCTCCTGGTTCGTCGTCTGAGCCACGCAGAGCCGACGTTGACAGCGCTCCGAATAATTTGCAAGCACCGAGCAAACCGTCATGTGTTGAACAAGGAGAAAGTGCGACGACGGGTACCCGAAGTTCTGGCTGTGGACTTGACTCGATGAGCCACTTGCCGAGCTTGCTACAGATAGCACGGTCTCTGGTCTATTGCTTGAACCCAGTAGGTGCCTTTTTTGGCAACATTCGTCAGTGTCTAAAACAGCAGAGCACCAGCATATACATTGCTTTCTGTGGAGAAGACTGAAGTGTAGCTGAATGTTCACTGCCATCATGATCAAAATTACCATCTGGCGCTTGTCTCATGGGGATGGCGGCACGGAGGCAAGGCGGCCGTGCGCGGCAACATGAGACTGGGGCATGGACGCGCTCATTTCCGGCGAACATACAGGATACATAGTACAGAGGTATTGCGTGTACTGACAAAACTGGTGGCTTGATTTACGAGTATCGCCGTGTTGAAGAGTTCGTCCAAGACCCCTACCCACCAGCACAGCTATAAAGTTCATTTCATGAATAACATAGCCCTACACCCATTACATGGCAATGGTGAGGCGGTGACAAGCAATCCAAGATGGTATGCAGTTTATGCAGAGGATCGGACTCGCAGTCCGACCGCCGCGTGGCGAGATAACTAGTTGTGAGGGACAGATGGCGTCTGTCACATCAGGAAAGAGGCATTGCGGTGTTTGCAGCTGCAGCCTCTTTGCGGCGCAGGCGCGACATTGCTCAATATGGCGTGAGTAGGATGCACTCGTCCGGTCTTTTGCTTTTCTTTCGCGCTATTTTGAACTAACTTTTTCCTTTTTCTCATGCCACCAATGCAGGGGCCGGGATCGGGTGCGGGGACGTTGGCAGCCGACGGTGCTTGGAAAAGCAAAACAGCATGCCAGTGTTGCTTTTCCCCATGTACCTGCATATCTGCCAACCATTTGGGAAAGCAGGCGGCAGGGCACTAGGGCATGTGTGATGTGCGATGAATATTGGAGGCATGGAGGGTCGAGGGCGCAGGGTGGCGGGCGGGGATCGTAGCGGGATAGTTGAAAAGAAAGGTGCATCGCAGAATGCTACGCGGCGTGTTTCAGGATTTTTTCTTGCTTCATTATTGATGTCGCGTTCCTCGCCTCTTTATTTTTGAGCATGCTTTGTTTTTTCCTGTCTGCGCCTCACAGTGGTTGGGTAGTTACTGGTAGAGGAGTGGGCGCTGGCGTAGGGATGAGAGAAGCTCGCTTATGGCAATACACTCAACAGGGCAAGAATCGGCAGAGTTGATGTCAGTAAATAAAGGACAAAGGGGGATGGGACAAAGAACTGCGAGGATGATGAGTCGAGACGTGGTCAGCGTGATGTGGTTTGGTGAATTGTGGCGTAGGATGGCGTGGGGTGATGGGGTGGACATGTGGCCGCCACGGCGCGGCGCAGAAGCGTCGGATACGGACAGAGGTGGGAGAATTAATTTGCAGACACGAATGCCATGAAGACCTCGCGAGCGTGTCATCATAAGCAATAGTTATTAGTTCAGATCCATTCGATTATGGAGTATCCGCAAGAGATGACGCTTGACAAAATCTTTGCGGATAGCCTTTTGTGTGCGCCGGGAAATGTAGCGTGGCAGACAGGGATGAGGGCGAGCGGGTGGCCCCTGTGCCGCCTGTAGTTTGCGGCGAGCCCACTAAAAATGCAACCGTTGACAGCTGCACGACGCCTGAAGCGGCTCACGAGTCACTGGCACTCACTTTTGTAGGGGCCTGCCAGGCAGAAAACAGTGGCCCATCATCCAATCACTTTGCAGCAGTTGGTCCCCTGGCTTGGACCGACCAGCCAGGCCTGTAAATAGCCTCGACTGCGCTGCCAAGTTGCGATACATGTGCTCAGCATCCCTACCTACGTTTCTGACAACTCTGCCTCACTTCTGCGCCGATCTCGTCCCTCTTTTCCTCGCCTCTCCATAGTCTACGAAATCACCGTCATTTTCTCCCAGCTTGATCCAGCGCCCAACCCACTCACCGTCGTCACATCACCAGTAATCGTTGCTGCCGCGGCCACTCAACATTCTAGCGACCGCCCCGTTTGCTGCACGTTTTCTGCCCGCTCTCCTCCCTCCTGACCTCGTCTCAGTCCGTCGCATCTCGACTCCGTGCTTTTCCTCCTCCACCACCGACTCAAAACACCAAGCATTCCTCGCCACTTGCAGCAACACTGGCCCCCCTGATTGACGCGGTTTTGGATTTCGTCGCTCATTGATTGGCCCCATCTTTTCTCCCCTCGCCCTCCGCTCACTTCGTCACAACAGCCTTCACCTTCATCTTGTTACCAAGACTTGAAGTCGCGCCCAAATTCTTTACCATGCCCGCCTCGCTTGAGTCGTCTCGGCCCATCATGGCCCCCTCGGTACGTTGACCACGATACCAACTTCTGCCTCCATCTCTCAGCAGCCCCCTTACCGCCTTACCACTCTGTCGGGTGCCCTTTGCCTGCCAGCAAATCTCCATCTGTCTCACCCTCCCTCTTTAACCGACCTCTGTTTATTCTACGACTTGACAAGTTGCGACTTGGGAGACCCAGAATTTTCAAGCTCCATCCGGACCATCCCACACTCGCTGCAATCTTGCTTTTGCGCCAGGACTAGCTGCCCGCATAAACGTGCTATTTCTCCAATCCTTGCGTCGCTAGCAATACCAGTCAACCCCTGCCACTACAACCAACTCCCTATAAACTTGCTGGGCCCCCTCTTTCTCTCCATCTATTCCTCTTGCCCACGGCTCTCGACCTCCAACCGCATTGCCTCTGCTAGCCGCTAACATGATGGTCTCAACAAAGGCTCGCACCTCGGTTCGCTACAGCACATACAGCGTTACGCCCTCCGTCACCCCGACCTTTGCCACCAGCGACTCTGCTCACGCCGAGTTCCGCGACATTGCCTTTGGCCTCGATCGCATGGAGAACAAGGCCCTCTCCTCCCAGCGCGTCGCCCTTGACGAGGAAAAGACGGACAACATGCGTAAGCTCGCGCTCGGTGCCAAGCTTGAGCGTGCCCTCGACCGTCGCATGAGCTCCCAGGATGCCGTCATGCGCCCCCGTCCCAAGAAATCTGTCATCTCGGAAAAGCAGCAGCTCGTCGAAAAGGTGGCTTAAGTCTCGATTCTGAGTCATGACTATGATCCCCATCATTTCAACTCCCACTCGGAGCACACCGCAAACGACCATGACCTCGGCTCCCAGCAAACAGCGAGCTCGCTAGCACGCAACGCTCGGCACGTCCGAATCTACACCGCGTCTTTCCCACGGCGCCCATTCAATCCATACACCAAATTCAACACCGCCATACAGCTACTCTTTGAAACTACATCGGTGGTTTCTTGTCTACATTTTACGTCCTTGCGTGCAACCCGACGATGCGCCATCCACCTATTTGACACCCGAATGACTTTGAGAATTGACGAAGGAATGGGATACCGAGGCACTGGGCTGTACAAATTTCTGTTTTTCTTTCTTGCGAGCCTTTCATAATCAGCACTTCTACCGAGGCCGTCGAAGGCTACATTTCGTCTGTACAGCATTACCAGCACCATTTTTGCTTTTTTTTCCCCTTCTGGTACAGGAGTTGGAACGGCATGATCCAAATATCACAATACATTTCCTCTTCATCCACTATAATTTTTGTGCGTTCATCTGAAGCTGTGGATTGTAGTCTGAGTGGAGCCCACCCCTTGAGCTTCACATCGTTCCGATCTACCAAACTGGCGGGAGTGGTTAGCTTGAACATGCGATGCGAGGGTGGGAAAAAGCAAATAAGCTGGATGCCATTACTTTGTCCTGACGACCAGGCTTCCGCCGCTCTCTATCCGCCAGTGGGGCGGGGGAAAGAGAACGGAAACCATACCAGTGCCCAGCAAGAACAGTATTGCATACATCGAAAGGGTGAGAGACCATGGCACTATTTTTGTCTCGGCTCTGTATGCGCGTCGTTTGGCAGTCTGCATCAACAAGCGAAGACTTGAACCTCGCAGGTCAATGTCCCTGGCAAACTATCGAATAAAAGTATGGCACAAAAACAGAGCGGCCTTTTCCTTGGTTGCGAGATGGCCACGCAGCTTTGCGCATCGCTCTACGCATGAGTTACCTATGCTCCGCCCCAAGGCGTGGACTTGTTGTCTTTTGGCCCGATCAGGATGAGACACATCTCAGCCACGCCGTCCAGCCGCGGAGAAGTCGATGCCATATAGACACATTTGGACAGCGGCACAAGTCCAGCTGTTCTCAGCGCTGCATCATGGCGGGGTAAACCAGAGTGCGCAGTCGCCAACAGATGGCTATAAAAGGGTCAGACGTCGCTCGCTGAAGAAAGTGTTTGCTCGAAACTCAAAGCACACTGCAGATCCGGAGAGTGCATTGCAGATATGCATCACCTAATTCTTACATTTCTGGTTGGCGCCATCGCCGTCTGGCCCGTCGGCGCGAGCCCCAACACTGCGTTGCGAGCGGTCGACACCATCAACGACTTGAACATGCCCATCGCAATCCTCGCTGACACGAACCGCGACGGCCATGTGGACGACCTGGACGCCGACGCGAAATACGCTTGGACTGCACACCGCGGCGCCATACTCCTTCCCAACATCGGCGACCAGCTTCGCCGCTGCCACGTACAGGACGCCGTCGGAGCACCGCTGAGCAATCAGGAGCTCGCAGCCTGCAACGACGCCGCGGGAGAGATGCTGATCAACAGCACTCTGGCGGCTCCGCTCAGGACAGTTCCTCTTGCTGGGCTATCGAGCAATGCCACGGCTAGCATTGTCGTGCGTCCAGCCGTGGCAGCCAACCACATTCGCTTGTTCTGGAAGCACAGAAACAACGGCACCTTGTCTGGCTGGGCACTACTACAGCCCGAGCTGCGCTTCAACAGCACGGCTCTAGCTGCGGGTTTGACTCTTGCTTTGGACGCCAGGCACTTGGTCACCGACGAGGCTACATGGGATGGGCACGTCAATGTCATGTTCGAAGTCACTGATGGCTTGCGAAGCGGCACCGACTTTGTCGCTCTGAGGCAAGCTCCTGCCCTTGTGCATCACCATCTCCAAAGCCCAAACGCAGTCATCACATTTCAGACCAAGGAGGGTGTATCAGCTTGGCAAGCGCCGTTTGTAAAGTCTCTCAAGGACGTCATCCACAAACTCGCCCCGGAGCTTCCCATACTCCTGTTGAATGACAGCAGCGACGTATGGGCACAAGACTTTATGGAGCCAGCCTTTGCGAGCATGCCGGGTCCCAATGGCCCCATCTCCATACGAGTGCTCCTGCGGTCGGCACAGTCCACCCGACCCAATGGCCGCCGCGTGTTTGAGCAGCTTCGCGGCGCCGGTGTAGGCGGCTGGCAGCCAGACGTTTCGGGCTCCGGCTTTGGCTGGGAGGAGATCAACTCGGGCGGCAACATTGAGACGATCCCGCCATACACGTCTCGGTCCGGCGTCCGCTACCGCAACGGACGGGTTCTTCTGGGCAAGCACTTTGACAAGTATCCGGCAGCGTCAATGATCAACTTTCTCAAAGCGCAGCGTGAGCAAACCCCGCTCTTCTTGGAGGGCGGCTGGCTCCTGGCCGGCCACATTGACGAAATGGTCCAGTTTTTGCCACACAATAACACACTGGGGTTTCAAGTGGCCGTGCCGGACACGCGCTCGGCGATGCACATCATGAAGCGGATCAGCAAGAGTGGGCACGGCGACGCGCCGTTCCTCACTTATCAGGGCGACATGACGCCTAACGCGCGCGCCGAACATCCCGATCCAAGTCTGCGCAACACGACCGTGAAGGCGTTGCTTTCGGACCAAGACTTTATCGAGACGAATGAATACGCGCAGCGCTTCATTGATCGCAATGTAGACTTGCTCCTCGACGAACTCCCCATCAGCGACACTGACATCATGCGCGTGCCTGCCCTCTGGTGCGATCGGACATACAACTGGACAGCCAGCCCAGACGGAATGCCCATGCGCATCCATCGCGCCGTGCCCGGCCAGAGGCAGCTGCAAAGCATATTTCCACTGGCCCTCAACGGTCTCGTGCTGGACCGCCATTACATTGCCCCGAAGCCGTTTGGCCCCTGCGTGGACGGTGCCGACGTGTTTGAGCGTGAGATTCGCAAGGTGTATGCCAGCGCCGGGATGAATGTTGTGTTTGTGGACGATTACATGTCGCACCATGTTCGCGGGGGGGAGGTGCACTGCGGGACGAATACTTTGAGGCGCACTGATGTTGAATGGTGGAAGATGAACTGATGCTGTTGGAGTTGCACACTGTTGAATGCCCAGGTGCATCTCAAACGCGACAAACGGTGCAACACCACTGTTCTAGATATACAGCGTCAGAGCAATGAGGGATCTATTGATATAGCAACAGTATACATGGCAGAACTGCCGCACCTACCTCGATTGGCTGCATGCATATTCCGTGCCCATGCGGCATAGGCGTCGTGGTACGAAATGTAACTACAGGACGCCAAGTGTAGTGGCCTGACGCTTCCCACTCTTGCGGACCAGGTATTTTGTAGTACATATTTGTCAAAGACAGCTCAAACTTTTCCTTGAAGAAACATCGTGGAAATTTCAGTTTCTAAGACTGAGACACGAGACAACAGCCTTCGGCCGTCTACGAATCGTACGAAGCGACCTGTCGCTTTGGTGTGTCTACGGACAAAGATACAGCCCATGTCATAGCACACCACAATGCTTTTCTCAAGGGTGGCGATTGCCAGATTCCCGCCTTAGACGACAGCATGAGATGGTAGCTTATCGGATCTCGGTATGCCGCGTCAGACAACAAGTGCCCCATGCTTCACACACATGCGAGTGTGCTGTATATATTCTGTCTAGATTGTACACTCCAAGGCGAAGGGCAAAGGGCTAGCTGAAGCGCCGAGGTCACAGAACGACAGCTAGGGACTGGAAGAGGAAGATCAATGCGCCGCAGAGTCATCCTGGACATTTTCTCGGGCGGTTTCACTTATACATTGATCCGAAAAGTTGATGTTTGCCGAATTCTGACGATATTGACCTTGCAACCGGGGACAGCTCCTTAAGATCCGAAGCAGGACACGCAGTTAGGGACAGTGCCACGAGTGCGTCAGGCAGCGCATCAAATAAAAACTCCCGAAAATGGAATTTTGACTATTGTATGTGGAAATATTTGACATCACAGTCTAAATATCGGATCGCTCAGCCATGCTCAGCAGATTTTACTCCGGGCATCACATATGGTTGCGTCATTGTGATTCCATCAGTTCATCACTTACACGCTTCCGCAATAGACCTGTCATCTGCTTGTAATACGCACGTCTCAATATTTTCCATTGATATGACTATTGAATAGGGATGGGACGGCCACAGGAGGTATTCGTCCGAGCTTGTCGGCTTGCTACAAAAGGATTGCATGCCTCTAGCGCCGCAAATGTGTGTTCCATCACGCTACAGCGTTTTGCTTTACAATTCTCTACCGATTTTGCAATTTTTTACTTCCACAAATCTATCTCGTCGTTTCTCAACTTCGTCGTCCGCCATGTCGAAAACCGAAGATGGCAGCTTCACTGCTGTTCCCGAATCCCAAGCCCAGAATCTTCCCGGGTTAGTGACAGTTGCTCCAACGATGATGTATCAAGACTAAAAATTGCTGCTTAGTCTCGAAAAGGACATGATACCGTCCAGCGAGCCTACGAAGCTCGAGGGCAAAGACCAGCACCATGAATACGTTGCTGCTGGAAAGCTCAAGGGCAACAAAGCCTTCATCACAGGCGGCGAGTAAGTATTCGGAACCTGTCCTCATCTTCGATAATCAGGGTCCAATGCTGATACGTTTTTCTCCAGTTCCGGTATTGGACGCTCAGTCGCCGTCCTGTTTGCGCGAGAGGGCTCCGACGTGACCATCGTGTACCTTCCCGAGGAAGAGGAGGACGCCCAGGAGACCAAGAAACTGGTTGAAAAGGGGGGCCGGAAATGCCTCTTGGTGGCGGGCGACTTGATGGACAACGAAACCTGCCGCCAAGCTGTCGAAAAACACGTCAACGAGTTTGGTGTCATCCACACGCTCGTCAACAATGCCTCCAAGCAAATTATGTGTGAAGACCTCGCCGATATCAACCTGGACGACGTCGAGAGCACATTCAAGAGCAACATTATCCAAATGTTTGCCATTACCAAATACGCACTGCCTCACATGCAGCGCGGTGGCTCGTATGTATCCATCTTCCAGCGCAGTGAGCCCATCTGCTGACCCCGTCACTCCGCAGCATCATCAACACCACGTCCACAGTCGCCTTTCGAGGAACGGCCTCCATGGTGGACTACGCGGCCACAAAGGGCGCCATTGTCGCCTTTACCAGGTCGCTGGCCCAGCAGCTGGTCCCAAAGGGCATCCGAGTCAATGCGGTGGCGCCCGGCCCGGTGCACACGCCGCTGCAGCCTGCCTCGCGCCCGGCAGAGCAGATGAAGGGATTCGGAAAGGACTCGCAGCTGGGACGGGCGGGTCAGCCGAGCGAGATTGCGCCCAGCTTCATCTTTCTCGCTTCCAAAGACGCGGAGCTGTACTATGGCCAGACTTTACACGCGTATCCTCTGGGGGATTGAGTACTCTAATTTTCATGGGTTTGTTATATTCAGATTGAGAGCAGACACTGTTGCCGGTATCCTGGGGCTACAGTCTGATCCGGAAGCTGCTGGCACGGCTAGTGAACCGTTATTCCCGATATTGTTTGTCAAGATAGTTTGCGATAATATATTTTAACGGCAAACGTGTCGAAAACTCTAAAGAAGATGAAAGATCGATCAACGCGGGGATAACGGGTCATGGTGCCGGTGTGTGGGGTGTTTTGTCGTTGCGTCATTCTGATTCCATGAGCTCATCATCAATCGATATGTGATTTTCTCCGCAGAGCAGCCACCTTTTACTGAAGACATGACCTCGCACCTCTAGCTCAGCATATATAATTATGACGGGATGAGTAGCGCCGATTTATCGACTACTGTAGACTAAACAAAGGGCAAAAGCAGCCCGGTGGGCGATGGACGAATCCACGTCATGTACGAAAGCAAGCGTCATGATCTCGTCAGGGCGTATACGTTACAACCAGGTGGTGGAGAATAAAAGAGGCCGTCTGCACTTCAAGATATACTTTAGTAGAGTGCTCGAAAACACATTGAAACTTTATACACAGAATAATTTGCGCATACCTCACAATGGCTCTCGCGCAAGCAGCAAATTTCGTGGAAAAGGTGGTGGGCCACGACAACAGCGCCGATACCCAGCAGGATGTATCGTCGTTTTCTTCCAGCGGCGAAGGCGACACGATGAAGGCTCTGGTGTGGATGGGCAAGAACAAAGTTGAAATAGGTAGGCCGTTCATTCTCATAAAAACTCTTACAAAGACGGCGCATTAACTCGTTGTTTTACAGTCGACACCCCCAAACCCAAGCTCATCGAGGACCGCGACGTCATTCTCAAAGTCACCGGCAGCACCGTCTGCGGCTCCGACCTGCACCTCCTGCACGGCGCCATCATTGAGATGAAAAAGGGTGACATTCTCGGCCACGAGTTTTGCGGCGAGGCGGCCGTCGTGGGCCGCGGCGTGCACAACGTCCAGGTCGGCAAGCGCTACGTGGCGTCGTTCCAGATTGCCTGCGGCGAGTGCTGGTACTGCGAGCGCAAGCTCTCGTCGCAGTGCGCAAAGACCAACGCCAACACGCTGGAAAATGTCATGTACGGCGGCCAGACGGCGGGCATGTTTGGCTATGCGCACTTTACGGGCGGCTTTGCGGGCGGGCAGGCCGAGTACGTGCGGGTGCCGATGGGCGATGTCAATCTGCTCGAGATTCCCGAGGATGTGCCCGACGAAAAAGGTAACTACATCACAAAATACTGCCATTTTTCTTCATCATGCTAATCCAAGCCAACTAGCCCTGTTCTTGTCAGACGTCCTTGCGACTTCGTACCACTGCGTCGTCGACACGGGCGTTGAAAAGGGCGACAGCGTTGCCATTTTCGGCGCCGGCCCCATTGGCCAAATGGCCGGCGTCTTTGCCCTCGACAAGGGCGCTTCCAAAATCATCTTTGTCGACACGGAGCCTCGCCTCTCCACCATCAAGTCCAAGTTTCCCTCCACCGACAAGCTGGAGCTCATCGACTACAAGAAGCTCTCCACCGGGCTGACGAGCAAAAATACCGTCGTCACACGCCTCAAGGAGCTCTGCGGGGACGGCCGCGGCCCCGACGTGGCGCTCGAGTGCGCGGCGGGCGAGTACGCCAAGGGCTGGCTGCACTGGCTCGAGATGCAGGCGGGCATGGAGACGGACACGTCGGAGATTCTCAACGAGATGATTGAGAGCGTGCGGTCGTTTGGTCGCTGCGGCGTGACGGGCATCTACACTGGATATGTAAGCTGACCATACCCTCCCAGTCTTTCCGCGACAGTGCTAATGAAAAGCAGACGAATCACTTCAACATTGGATCGCTCATGGAGCGCGGCATCCGTCTCATTGGCAACGGTCAGGCCCCGGTGCATCTGTACTGGAAGGAGCTCCTCGAAGCAATTCAAAAGGGCAATCTGGATCCTCTGCAGATGGTGTCGCATCGCGTGCGGCTCGAGGATCTGGCCAAAGTGTATGACGTGTTTGAGAAGAAGCAGGACGGTATGCAAAAGGTGTTTGTCGAGACCAAGTTCTCGCAGCCGGCGGCCAAGGGGAGCCCAGCTCTGACGAGGTACTGAGACGGGAAATTGGACGGGAGATTGCAACGACATTTTTGTAAATATAGTGATTGGTACATGCAGGGCATCACTTGCTGGAGTAGCAGGAGCATTGAGCAGCGGAGTAACGGGGCGGTGATGGCCGAAGAAGGCTGGAAGGAGATACGAATAGCAAATTGGTAACTTTTTTTAATTCCGGAATGAAGTACGAGAACAATAGTCTGTGACTTCATCCTTTTTTAGCGCGTTCTATTTTTATCAATTGCCTCTTGAACGTTGACTTACACGGACATGGTCTCCCTCTAGCCGCGGCCTTGTTCGGTGGGCCGCAATTCCAGATCTGCCCAGATCAAGAAGTCGATCCAATATTATCCAGACTTGCAAACGGAGAATTTCATCATTCCGGCCTACCGCACTAGGCTTTGACAGCCTACACAGATCAAGGCCCAAGATGCGGCGACAACAGGCCAAGAAGGCCAAGCCAGCCGCTTCCCCGGCCGATCAGATGTCATGCGTCCCACCCAGCAAGTCAGCCTTGGCGGCTTCACAACCTGCATGCATCCCTCGCCTCTCTTCATCCTCGCCCTCGCACAGCAGTTATACCCAGTCTAGGATGGGCTGGTTCAGCAGCAGCAAAAATAAGAAATCCTCGCCGTCCTGGAACGTTTTTGACCCGCCCAGCGCCTACCACCCCTCATCGCCGCCCGCGCTGCCGCTGCCGCATCGCCCCGCGCCACCACCACAGCAGTATTCCGCACCACCACCTCCTCCGTCACACCAGCCCTACACACCGCAGCCTCTACATCCACACGGGCCGTATCCTTATCACAACCCTCACGCAAGCTACTCCCAGCCTGCGCTTCACACGTATCCGCCGCCGCCATGGGAGAGCCAACCGCAGCCGCCGCCGCCGCCGCCGCCGCCCCGCCTCGCCGCGGGCCGCTGGGCCGACTCGGTCATGAACCTCGCCGACGCCGCCGTGCGGGACGTCTACGATGATGTATCCGCGCGTCTCGACGACGTCATGACGCGGATCGACCGGGAGACGGTCTCGGCCGCCGACGCCGCGCTGGTCCTCTGCCGCGGGGACAGCCACATCAGCGACGACAATGTGGCGAGCGTCATCGGCGCAGAACCTGAACCCTCAAACCGCGCCCTGGGTCGTCCGCGGACCACGTCCGCAGGCCGCGACAGGAGCGTCGCCAGCCGCTTCGGCAAGGTGGAAATGTACGCCAACTCGAAGCTGCCGCTGCACCTCGCCCCGCTGGCGCTATACATGCCGACCTGGCCGCTGCTCTGCCTCGCCGCGCAGCACTCGTCGCAGGTCTACGACACGCCCGCCTCCGCGGCCGAGGAAGCCTACGTCGCGTCCGACTGGCGCGCCGGCACAAAGGCCATGTGCATCAAGTCGGTGCCCATGGACCACGCCGCCACCATCGTCTTCGCCATCCGCGGCACCTCGTCCTTTATGGACTGGGCCGTCAACCTGTCCACCGCGCCGTCGTCCCCCGCCGGCTTCCTCGACGACGCCGGCAACCTCTGCCACGCGGGCTTCCTCGCCGTCGCGCGCAGCACCGTCGTCCCCGTCGCCGCCCGCCTGCGCCGCCTCCTCGAGGAGGACCCCGGCCGCGCCGCCTTCAGCCTGCTCATCACGGGTCACTCGGCGGGCGGCGCCGTCGCCGCCCTGCTCTACATGCACATGCTCGCCACCGCGCCCGGCACCGCCAGCGAGCTCAACCTCCTCGCGGGTTGCTTCAAGCGCATCCACTGCGTCACCTTTGGCGCCCCGCCCGTCAGCCTGCTGCCTCTCCAGAAGCCCTCCTCCCACCCGCGCCGGCTGCGCAAGTGCCTCTTCCTCGCCATCGTCAACGAGGGCGACCCCGTCGTCCGCGCCGACAAGGCCTACGTCAGGAGCCTGCTGGAACTGCTCACACGGCCGGCGCCGGAGCGCGAGCTGCTGCTGCTACCAGAAAGAGAGGCGCCGCCGGAGCGCAGGCGCTGGCGCAGCGACGGGACGCCCAGGCTGCCGCGACGGCGGCACAGGCAGCAGCCGCCCTGGCCCGTGCCGGCGTGCACGCTCAGCAACGCCGGCCGGATCGTGGTGCTGCGCAGCGGCGACCCCATGGCCGCCGGCCGCGGCGAGCGCGACATTGCGACGCGTCTCGCCGAGGGCGTCCAGGCGGTGACGTGCGACGACGAGGCCTTGCGGGGAGTCATCTGGGGCGATCCGGTCGCGCACATGATGGGGCTCTACGCGGGCCGCATCGAGACGTTGGCGGTGGCGGCGGTCATGGGGAAGCGGTAGCGAGGAAAGGGGTGGGATGGATAGCAGACAGCAGTGGGATCTGTGCTGTAGAGAAGATATGAGGGGATGTGGC
The DNA here is from genome assembly GCA_030783385.1 of Akanthomyces dipterigenus. Taxonomy (NCBI): domain Eukaryota; kingdom Fungi; phylum Ascomycota; class Sordariomycetes; order Hypocreales; family Cordycipitaceae; genus Akanthomyces; species Akanthomyces dipterigenus. The sequence continues at coordinate 102,445 of JARJRE010000258.1, read as the reverse complement.
ATGTAGTTAAGTAAGGACATGCAGAGCACGCAGGACATGCTATGCTAGAGCGCGCAAAGGGTGGTTGTGGACGGTTGGCCGTGTTGGCTGAGGCACGAGGTTGCGAACAAGGACATAACAGGAGTCACATCCAACAGGCATCCTTATCAGCACAGAGGAATACAACTAATGTACATGGCATACATTTCGGCCTTCTCTGCTGCTTCTTCAAGGAAAAAAAAATAGACATGAAAGCAGCATCACATTTGTCGTTAACCTCCTGTCTTTTGTCAGAAGAAGCACCAGTGGGGCAGTCTCGTCAGATAGATACAAGCAGCAGTCACGATTACAAGCAAACAAGGTTATAGTGTAACAGTCTTTGATTTCCAACTATAGTGAGCTTTTTATTCCTCCGCTGATATTCAAGTTGCTTTCGACTCTTGAAATTGAAACTGACTTGTAGCAAAATGTAAGAGAAAAAAAGAGGAAAAAAGGACAAAATCACAGCCTTAAATCAGGCACGCTCCGCTGTAAAGAAAGATCCAAAAACGCCAATAGTTTGGTAGGAGAAACGCCTGGACTGCGCCCTTGTTCGACAAAGGAAATGCAAAGATGAGCAGGCTCTTGCAAGAGCAAACATCTTCACTCAAGTGTGGCGCAAAGGAAAAATGCTAAATTGTACAGTCTCATCGAGACTCAGTTTTTATGGTTTGCGAGTTTTGGTTTGCGACTGGCTCGTCACCGCAGCGAGTTAAAGTCGAGCTCGGCAGGCATCGAGTGATAGTCGCTCCCTTGCATGAAGCTGGTCTGGCGCGGCACCATCATGCTGCTCATGGGCATGCCCTGACGCATGTGCATGTGTTGGGGGGAGTGTCCCACCCGGCTGACCATGTCCTGCATGGAATTGACGCCAAAGGTGTTGATGGCCAGGTTGCTGCCGTGGGAGTACTCCATGGCGCTGGGCGACATCATGTCCGGCGAGGCCACATAGGAATTTCCCATGTCGGAGCCAGAGCCCGACGGCGTGTGGTTGGCGTGGGGCTGCGAGTCGGGTGTGCGGTTGCTCATGTCGAGGGCGTACTTGCCGTCGACGTAGTCGGCCTCCATCATCTGCATCGGTGGCTGGGCCATGCCGGCGTTGCCAAACCCGTCAAAGATGTCGACCGAGGCCATGCTGATATTCTCTGGAGCATTCTGCAGCATGGGGTTGACGGTGCGGGGCAGAATGTCGGACAGCTTGCTCAGGAGCAAGGGCAGGAAGCGATGCTCGCCAGAGCGGGCGAGGCCGACCGAGGTGAGAATCTGGGTGAGGTACTCACGTGGACCAATGGCAAAAGGGTCTCGAGAGGCCGGCTGGATGGAGAGAAACTCGGTGAGGGAAAGAGACACTTCAATCAGCTTCTCGACAAGACTAGAGTTGACGAGGTCCATGCCCTGGTTGGGAAAGGATGAGGACAGGCTCAGGAGCAGATCGCGGGCCACGTCGCCGTTGTAGAATGAGCCATCTTCCGTGTTGCCGTTGGCGCCGTTGGTGAGCTGCCAGACAGTGTTCTTGAGCCACTGCTGGTTGGTGCGAAAGTCGGCAAAGTTGTGGTCCTGGCAGGTATAGTTTTGAGCGAGGTCGTTTTGCTGTTTCTGCAGGCCGCTAATGTACTGGGTCGAAAAGTGCTGGCGAGTCTTGTTCCAGACATCCATAAAGGCGTCGTCAAAGGGGCGGTAGAGGTTGACGAGCATGATGAAGCCGTGCAGCTGATGAGCCAGGGCATCCGAGGGGTCGTCGGCGAGGGTGGGCAGCTTGATGGTGGCCTTGAGGGTCAGCGGACGGCCGCGGCTCAGGGCGTAGGCGCGCTCGACGGCGTAAAAGAGCCAGTAGAGGCGGCGGCGGCGAGCCGACTCGACGGCGTCAAACTGGAGGTAGTGTTCCTCCTTGTCCATGCCAATCATGGCAATCATGGTGGTGGCCTCGCGGAGATAGTACCAGGCCTTGTCGTGCATCTCCTGGCCATAGTAGCAGGCAAAGATGAAGAAGTTGGTGGAGAGGGCGTTGAGCGTCACCGAGTCGAGATACTCGTAGCCCTTGCGGACCTTGTGGGCTTCTTCGAGGAGGAGCTGGGACGAGATGATGTTGGCGCCGGGCACCATGTCGAGGTTATAAGGGTCGCCTGGGGGCATAGACATGCCGGGCTGAAGCATGACAAAGGCACACATGGCGGTCATGAGGCAGTAGGCATCGCGATTCTGCTCCATATAGAGCAACTGCTGGTCAACCTGACGGCGGTCGAGGATGGGAGCCTGAGGGTACATGTGGTCGAAGAAGAAGGAAGCGCAGTCCTTGACGAGGTCCGAGGTGACCATGCCGGGTGTGGGAGAGAGCGAGTTGGCCTGGGGGCAGGCGATGCCGTTCATGCGGTTCTGGACCTTGGCCGAGAGCGAAGTGAGGCGCTGGGTCTCGCGAAGCTCCGAGATGACCTTGGCACGAGAGCCTTTGGGGCCCTTTTTTTGGGGAATAGCATTGTAGGTGCAGGAGAGCTGGGCGGAGGAGCAGTTGCGGCAGGGATTGACGCCGTCACATTTGACCTTGCGACGATGGCAGGCATCGCAGGCTCTCTTGACGGCCTGGGACATGTTGAGGGGTGGTGGCGGCGGTTGGTGAAGCAGGCAAGTCGGGCGTTACGAGTGAAGGAATTTTCGGCGGCGAGCGGTTTGGGGGTGGCTGTCGTGTCAGACGGCGCCGCTGCCAAGCCTCGTGCGTGCGCAATAGGCAAGGCAATCGATAGATTTGCGACTCGGAGCAAAATCTGAAGTGTAGGATGGCAAAGGTTGGAATAGAGTCGAGAAACCGTTTACCGTCTATCCGGGGTTGCGGGGATGAAGGAGACGGGGAGTAGAAGAGTCGAGTGTGGGTGGTTGCAGGTTTTATTCGGGCCTTTGGAGCGGGCCAAAAACGCGGGGACGACTGGGGTGGAGGACAGCAGAGTGCCGGTAGGTAGGTGCAAGAGGCATCCAAAGCCTGCGAGTATGCTCAAACAAAAGGAGTGTATATGCCAGCAAGATATAGCATGCACAGATGGGCAGACGTGGAGATGGTTTGTAATAGTCCGATGCTTTTGAACAAGAGTCAGGAAGCGGGATGGGCGAGTCTTGACAAGACTGGGGGGTGAGATGGCAGGGGGGGATGAGTAGTTATGCAATCAACAACAACGGAGCACGGGAAAGAAAGAAGGAATATAGAATGCGAGCGTGGAAGCCCCTTGTCCGGCGTCGCCTACGGGGGGAGTGGACAGCAAGTGGACAGTGTGTCGCAGAGGAGCGCGCCGATCCTCTCCTGATGATTCTGCTGCGCTGGAGACTGGGTTGAGATGAGCGACAGAGGTCAGAGACGGAGAGGTGAGAGACAAAGTCAGAGAGGGTGGGCGCACGAGACAGCGAGCCAGTGGCCAGCCAGAACGACCGCAGCGTGCAGCCTGTGTGGGCAGGAATGGGCAGCATTAAAAATAAAATAAGCATTTTAATGCAGACAAAAAGCGGACTCGTCCAGCGTCAGCCAGGGGTGACCAACTGTCCAAACTAGTTTAGCCTGTAGTCTGGGGGGCTGGCATGGGCATTGCCATTGAGCGAGGCGTTTTGCCCCAGGTGCCACCGTGCCATCCAGCAGGAACACACACGGCGCTGTGAGTGGACGCCACCGCTGGCCTTGCCCCCCAGCAGAGCGAGGGAAGCGCTTGTGAGTGGCTGGTAGTTGAACTGAAAATACCCCCTCTGCGCCAACTCAGCCCAGTGGACCAAACTGGCAAAACGTCCCCAGGCTGAGGCATTGACACGGTGCTGGGGCACCAAGATGGACTGTGAAGGAGCTGCGAATATACGTGGCACCACACAGTGCCAAACAGCGCACGCGACCTCGTAGCAGACGTTTTGCCTGTAGCAGTTGCTGAACCTACTCGTATTTAAATAGTTGGGTAGCTGACGTTGGTGGCTGCCCATTTTAGCACCACTTTGGCTAGGTGGTCCTCAGTCTTCAGCACTGTCTTGCATACACAAATGTCTCTTGAGTCTTGCCCAGTAATTAAATACATTCTGCAGAACCCAGTAGCACATCAAGCACTCGGACATCTGCTGCTGCTACTGTCAACATGCTCCATCATCCCCTCACAATCGCCAATCCCCAAGCAAAGTCAACTAGGTACCACTGTCTACCAGTCTGCTCCGTACATTCTTGTCAGTCCACTCCCTGAATCCACCTTGCTGCCACAAATCATGCCATCTACCGGTATCCTTGATGCCCTCCCAGCAGGATTCACTCTCAACCACAGTCGCTGGCTTACTCTCGCCTGGTCCTCCTGCGATTGAAATAATGACCAGTAAGAGATCTCGACTGCTCAGTGCTCACCTGCTCACGAGCCGACTGCCTGTAACGTCACCTCGCCAGCAAGTGCTGACCAGCCACGCCCTCACTCGACCGACGACAGTCCAGCCGAGCGTGGCCTAGTCCAGCTTGAGCGTCTGCACCGACGCTACTGCACCGCCACGGGGCCACAAGCACGATCCATGGACCATCACCCGCCAGCGCGCCCATCCATCTGTGTTCATCCCGACTCCCACGAATTAGTATTTTATTTATTTTTTGATGGAAATTAATGCAGTTTTGGTATTACGTTCTTTCACTAGTCAGTCATCGCTCGATCGCGGAATCTCGGTAGGCTCCAGCCTAGGTACAGTCCAGTTCGACACAAGCCAAACGCGAGCACAGACTATCAGCGTGCGCAGCCGACTGCCTGTCCAGCAGGGCACTCTCATCAAATCCAGAAATTCGGAATAAGCAATCGAATGTCTAGAGAAGCATGTCCAAGATTGTTCATTTCACCTTGTCCATGCAATCCGTATCATATTTTCCCAGTCACAGGTTTGAGCCTTCTTGGTTTAGGGATGTACCAACGCTGGCATAGGCAGGCAGTGGTAGGTACCTAGGTACTTTTTACTGCTCCGCACTGGTACGCGCACAACAATGGGTGTAATTATGGCCAGGAATCGCACCAGAAGCACCAAAAGAACCTTTTTGCTGCCCGCCGTTTTCCTCCCTTGTAATTTTACGGAGCTGCATCTAGTTTTATGGAGCTGCATCGAAATGCCATGAGAGGAGCACTCTGCATTCCAGCCAGCCAGAGCTATTGTCCATGGCCAGCTGGACCTCGCGTGGCATTTTCCCACAGACCAGCTCAGTATCAGGCTCGCTGGAATGCTGCATCAGGGGCTCCCCCTCCATCTACCTAGACGCATGATGCAGTCTTCTCTAACTACGCTCACCGTGGCTGTCGCAAGCTCGTTCCCTCTGCGCCGCAAGACACTATGAAACGCACCCTCCTCGAGCCCATAAACAGCGCCAGCAGCTACCGCCCCCATCTAGATGCGATCGTCTCGTGCATGACTGCCCGGCATGCTGCTCGAGTCAACGGACCCCGCCCACCATCTTTTGCATGAAATAGGGCCAGTTATCTTTTCGTAACCAAACCACGGCAACAAAGCGCTTTTTATGCATCACCAATGGCCCGCTCTTCCTGTCGATTAAAAACTCCCGTCCCGACGGCTCTGGGGGAAAAACAGCTACTAGCACGGCTGCACTTCCCGCCCTCTCTTGTAATATCTACCAGGCTCTCGCTGTGCAGAAATCCCAGTCCTCACATCACCCGCTACACATCTACAGCCCATGCATCATGGAGTCACCCATCCCACCGTTACATTGCATGTCCTACCGTCCATTGGCGAGGCTCAAGAAGAAGCAAATGCTGGATCCGCATGCGTCCCTACTCTTGCACGTGTAGATGCTCATCATTGCCTGCTCTCCCTGCCAAGCGATTCACTTTTTTTCAGCCCATGTCTCTCTCGCTCTGCCCATCAGCTCGTCGCGCTTCGGCCGAGGGCTGCTGGCTGCCCCCAAATCGGGGCTGCTTCAGAACTGCTGCCTAGATTCTGAGACAGGTTACATACTTGACGTTGTCAATAATGCGTCGGCTGGTATCCCAATGCGCACACACTCTTCAATGCACTTTGGCACTGTTCCTGTTCAGTGTTTTCCCCTCATGAAATCCGTCGGCGGCCCCGAAGCGCCCCGTTACGCATGATGACGCTCCTCCCGTCCCTCCATCACCATCGCGTCCGAGCGGCCTCGATTCATTCTTCACTTCTTCTTTTCAAGGCTCTCTTTTATTTTATGCTTGTCCAAGTGTCCTAGCCCTCCTCACCGTATCCCGAAACCCGCGACCCTGCTTTCGCTCGGCTCACCGACTTGGCCTTGAGGACGCACCTCGTGATGACGCCACGCGTTCTAGCCACTCCACCGTGCCCAGATTCTCGTGCCCTCCCTCTTGACGGCTGTCGCAGCCTGCGACTCATGGGTGTGTGTGGTCTGACAAGTTGACAATCTGCGCGTACCTGAATGCGATGCGGGGAGACGACGGAACCAAGGGCCCTGCACTGCATTGTTCGGTCCGAAACTGTCATTCCACAAATCCGCGTAAGGCTGCTGGCAGCCAACCGAAAACCCTTTCAAAGAAAATTGTCCAGAGCTGTACGCACAATAAGCTGTGTAAACTTGTAATTTACCTGTCCTACTTTTGGGTGCTGTGTCTCGTCTTGTTTCGCGCACATGGCCACTGTAATCTCGCCAAATGCCAGCCCCATCACCAACGATTCACTCGCGGAACGCATCGCCATGTATCGGAGAAATTTTGAGACCTCTTTTCTCTTTGAACCAGAGCAGCCACTCAACTCGGACGAACCGTAGCCTTTAATTAGACCTGACTCGACAGTCCTATTCCCAACAGCTGCCGACTCGGCGCCACTCGAGTCCTCCACGCTCCAGACAATATAAGAAATTCTCCGAAAAGGCTGCTTTCGGGTCCGAATCTCGACTGACTCAATACTAGAACAAATTCATTCCTCCAAGCGTTTGCCAGCGGGGGATGTAGACCTCCTAAACAACCGCGGAACAAGAGCTCGTGTCTGGGTTAATTGTGCGCTATTCTTTCGAGCGGCTTGATGCTACCCTACAGGAAACGCAACATCGCAATGTGCCATCCTCGCGGCCAGAAAAACAAGTTTGCAATCTGCCAGGAATAGCCCAGTCGTTCGGTAGGTTTAAGTGGGTAGGCAGGTAGAAAAGATAGAGTTTGGCCATCTCAACGGTTGCGTTGCCATCGCTTTAAACTCTACTAGTGGCAACGTCTGATTGCACACCACAAGTTAATCAAAGTTTGCTCCAAGTCACGAGTAGAAAACTCGAGGCCTCACCTATATCGAAACAACGGCATCTAAGAATCTGCCATGTTGATGAAGTAGAGTAAAAACAAAAAAAACGCACAAATTCAGATTCTGTCGCATGGTTGCAGAAATCGTCACGCTGGGCGCTGAACGCGTTGCAGATCTTCACAACACTTCAAACATCACTCAATTAAAAGGAGAGATGATTAGTCTAAAGAATTGTATAACTAAAAGTGTAGCTTCGCATCAACGTGTATCGTTAGTTCCCAGTTCCAACCATACGCCATCCCGCTTGTACGCCAGATATCATCCCCGCTGCCACATCATCCTCGCTCTCCTCGCCATTCTCTCCCGCCGTCGCCGCTTCCTCCGCCGCTGGCCTTCCTAGTCCTGCATCTCCAGGCTCAAAAACAGCTCCAGCATCGTGCGCTCCCTCTCCCTCGCCGCCTTATCCTTGCTCTCCTCACCGCTTCCACTCCGAAACGCCAGCGGCGCCACAATCTCCGCGTAGCGCCTCTCTCTCGCCCTCCGCTTCTTGGAAGCGGCGTCCGTCTCGCCAGCCCTGCGGAAGCTCAATCTCCGATGCAGGCCCTCGGTGCGAGACTCGGCCGTCGCCGGGGTCATCTCTCGCGCCACGCGCGCAAGCGTCGCCGTCAGAAACACAAACGCAATGTTGTGGTTGGGCGCCGCAGACAGCACATCGAGAATCTTCATCTTGGTGTCTGGCCATGCGCTCTGCGGCAGTGCGGCGAGAGAAGACGGGAAAGTGGTGGCGAGCCGCGCGCACATTTGCGCCGTCACGAGGCCGTCTGTCAGTGAAGCGAGAAAGAGCAGCAGCACAGACGACAAGAGTTCGAGCTTGTGTGACGATGGCAGTTCGACGGGCAGCACTTCAGCAATAGAGGGGCTGTCCGTGTCCAGCGCTGCAATGACGCAGGCCTGGATAGCTTCTTTCTCCTCGGCGCCTAGAGAGCACGCCCCAGCGTCAAATGGCCAGCCGGCTTCGCCCGGCAGCGACATGTCCTCAAGCATGGTGGCGTCGGCGATGCAGCGCTCGGCCAGCGTCTGGATGGCCTCTGTCAGCTTAAACAGCTCACGCGGCGCCGAGCAGTGGACGTCCGAGTGGTAAGGAATTGCCCCACGGAGATTTCTGGCCTGTAAAAAGTTGCGGATGCCGCCCTCGGGTACGCGGATGAGCTCGTCAATCGACCGTCCAAAGCAACTGGGCAGCCACTGGCCGCGCACAGTGATGAAGTGGTCTCTGCCATTATCTACACGGAGAACAAGCACTTCTTCAGTTGACGCGTGCCCGTCATTGAGGGCCCGTAGAAAAGGAATCGACGAGACCTGGCCTTCAAGGGTCGCCGTTACAGTCTCGCCGGGCTCAAGCATGACATTCGGGCCAATCACCTCGCCGCTTCCGTCAGACTTGATGAACGAGGTTTTAAGCCAGCCTTGCGACTGCATGCTACCTTCAGAGTCATCCATGGCAGGTCTTTCCACAAAAGAGAAGCTTGCTGGTACCCCACCAGTGTTCGCAATGGTCATGGAGCTACTCTTCCTCATGAGGAAGCTGAGGTCTCCCATGTCCACCATGTTTGCATCATGTGTCGCATCGCCTTCGAGCACAAGAGTAATGACAGGCCGTCCCTCATTTTCAGCGCGGTCAAGCTGTCGTGCAACTTCAGCGTGTATCTTGGCTTTCTCTTCTGGTATCACGCAGTCGCATGTGAGCGTGAAGATTGACGACAGTGGCTTGTGGTCGGATGAAGTGACTCGCTGATAAGAAGTATATAATTCCAGCTTGACCCGGTCTATAGCCGCACCCTCTGGCTCAACTTGAGTCACGTTTTCGTCGTATGCGTCATATGCGTAGCCTGTATCTGTAGACGATTCGGGTTCCTGCTCGTCACCGTCCTCTTCTGGATCGTAGCTAAACAGCACGTCCTCATCGGCATCAATTCCGCGAGACTTCATCTCTACATCCCTTTTCTTGGCGGCTTCTTCACCCATGATTTTCTTTTCAAATTCGTGCTTATATTCGCGGGTGCGGTATAGTATGCGATCGCACCAGCTGGGAGCGCGCCGCTTTTCACTGGAATCGAAAAGCGCCACGCTGCCGATGTCATATTTGTATGTAGGTAAGAATGTAATAGGCCCCTCCTTCCACCCGTCATGGAAGGCTTTTCGTCTCGCAATGACCTGACATAGCTGATCATGCGGTAGCAAGGAGTCGAGTGTGGCCTGTAACGAAGCTGGATCTTGGCTGGGATCTTCGGGAAAATCGTCTGGGTCGGGTAACGATGTTTCTGAATCGAAGCTCTGCTCTCTGCTATGGCTGATGGTAGAAAAGGTGATTGTATCATCGTCGCTTTCCGAGTCCCTCATGACGATAACAGGCTCGCCATCAAGGGGTTGCGGTGGTTTGTCGCTGCTCATGTCGTATTCGCCACGCGTGTGTAGCGTCAGTATCCTTCGGATGTCATCGCCAGGGAGACTCCCGAGGCGAAAGTTCAAGTCGCCCAACCAAAACGTAAAGTCTTCGTCGCCAAGCCGAGCGCCAGTATCCTCGACGACGCCGTTATTCACCACCGGATCAAACTGAATCTTGGAGGCCACTTGCGCCACATCCCAGCAGCGACGGTCAACGTGGCTCGAGCCTGCGCCACTAGCCAGGTGCGAGTTGATAAAGACCATGCGAGCAGTCTCACCAACAACGATTCGGGTCGCCACGGCACCTTTATTCCCAAAATATCCGAGGAGGCCGGTGCCAACTTGCTGCGTGCTGACATTGCTCACATGTTTAGCAACGTCGCTCGAGGCATAGACAAGCGTCAACAGCCCAATCATTTGCTCGGCCGAAATGAACTCGTAACCTGCAGGAATGGCAGCTTCGACAGCGGACCGCCATTTTGTAATTTGACTATTGCTCTCGGTATATACACGGTTCACGTATTCCTTTGTGGTATTCAGATCGACAACCTCTTGGAGGCCGAGTACGTAGAGGTCGATTGAATCGCCGGCCGCTTCTTTGTCGTTGGCCTTGGCAGAAACAGCCAGCTTGGCAAAGTCATTTGTGAGGCCCTCGTCGCGAAAGAACCAGCTGCCGACATCCTTGTCGGTGCCCGGGCAGCCCGCTGTGTTCCAGGAGCCAATCTTGAGCCGTAGATTGCGCCGGCCCATGTACTCGGATCGTCGGAGAGTGAGCGCGTGAGCGAGCGAGTGCGGTGTAGAGAGGGGCGCATCACCACCCTCAGAGGCCTCCGAGCGAACGGAGCTGTCGCGCGCCGTCTGCATCGTGTGGTAGCTGCAGGAGGAGCGCTGCGATCTGCGGCGCCGGAAATCGAGTTCGGCGGATCGTTGTCTGACGTGCTATATCATGACTTGGAGCCTGGGTGGTTATAGTGTATAGAGATATAATGATAAAGCCAAGCCAAAGATGCTGCGGATACATAGATCGGGAAATAAAATGGCACGCGGGCTTGGTTAAAGAAGCAGGGCGTTCGGTAGCGTCTGGGCCTGGGGAAGCGTCCCTCCCCCACAGTGACGTGACGACCGCATCCAGGCAGCATCGAGCCCCACCAAATCAAAGCCGCATTTGAGCTTTGATATTGCTGCCAGATAAGGCTTCAATTTAACCACTGCATTATACCCACGCAAACCACAAATATTCTCGCGACGAAACGACCCAGATCTTCAAGTCTCCGACTCGTGCTGCCATACCCAGCAAGACTTAATACCATCCCCTTCTCATCAAGGCTGCGGCCTCCACAACCTCCCTGCCAGCACACATCATGAGCCGCGCGACACCACGAAAACCCCGCGGCCACAAGCGCCAGCCCTCGAACCTCATCCCCGCCATCTCCGACTACGAGTCCGACGCGGCCGCCCCAGCCCAGCAGTCCTACGCGCCCCCACCTCCGCGCAACAACACCGAGCTCAACGTCGCCGTCCTCCAGCGCTACGTGCCCTCCATCTTCAGCATCCTGAGCATCGCCGCCAACGCCGTCATCTACACCTTTGACAGCGTCGCCGAGACCTGGGAAAAGTCGGGCGTGGAGGGCACCCTTTTCGTCTGCACCCAGTCCCCGCTTCCCGACGACCCCAACAACGCGCCCCGCGCGTGCGTCTTTGTGCTCAACCGCCGCGGCCTCGGCAACGTCATTGTCGACCTCGCCCAGGTCAGCCACGTCGAGATTGCCGGGGAGCTCGTCATCCTGAGGGTGGAGGGCGCGTGGGCCGAGGGGGAGAGGGTGCTGGGCATCTGGATACACAATGACCGTGAGGAGACGAGGCAGGTCAATGGCGCCATGATCCAGGAATGCTGGGGCATCGCGCGCTCGGCGGGCGCCGTGGAGGATCAACGACAAGAGGCCGGGCCGGCGATGCAGGCCATCGGAAAGCCGCTGACTCTGAATGAGCTTTTCGGGAAGCAGGCGATCAACCAGGGACAATAAGTTGGCAGGACAGAAGCGTGGACACGAATTGGAAGGGCACGAGAGAAGAAACGTGAGCTGGTGCAGACCTCTGCATTGAAATCATGGCGAACGGCGCAATATATCTACACTAATTCATACTTTCACGACCCTTGTTACCACGACTGAAAGCTCAGGCTGGCCTGAAACGCGACTAGAAAGCTGTACACCCGACTTCATTAACCCGCTGGCTTGGCAGGCTATCATCTATTAAAAACAATAAATCACTTGTACGCCGCAAACTATAATGCATGGCTCCCCGGCTACCCAACCGTTTTCATATACCGCTATACCGTTCCGCTTATGCTCAGCTCCCGAATCTCGTTGAGCACCTCCTCCACTCTCGCGTCCAATTGCCCGTCTGCATACAAATCACGCGTGTCAGCGTCCAGGTACTGCTGGACCTGCGCCATGCGCGAGTAGGCCTCGGCGCAAAAGCGCAGCTGAATCTTGACGAGCGCCTCAAAGCTGGGATCCAGATACGGCACGCGCAGCTCAATCAGCTGTGGCAGCTCGGTGCTTAGTTGCTCGTTGAGCTGCTCGTACAGCTGCTTGGCCATGTCAAGCTCCTTTTCCGTGCGCGGCAGCTTGGTCGCGTCCTTGTCGGGCTTGTCGACCAAGCGTTTGACTTTGGCACGCAGCGCGTCGTAGTCAAGCAACTTGTGCGCGCGTTTCTTGATGCACTCGTTGACGTCGGGGAAGTAGGCGCAGAACCGCGAGATGGGCTCCAGCACCGTCGTCTGGTACGGTCCGTCGAGGGCTTTGATGGTTTCCGCGTCGAGGTCTTCGACGGCTTGCTTGTAACTGCGGCTGACGCCGTCACTCGCGCCGGAATCGCCGTAAAAGGCGTCGATTGTCTCGGCGATTCGCATTTGCGAGGCCGTCATGGCTGCGCTTGTTAGTCGAGTCAAGTGAATCGGAAGACGCAGGCCTACCTCTGAGGGAGTCTAAGTAGCCCTTGGACTCTTTCTGTAATCGTAGTGAGGCGGCTTCCATAGTTTTGAAGCGTCTGTGGGGGTTAGTTGCAAGATCCGGCCAAGTTTGACAAGTCGTACCTCTCTTCCACCTCGTAGTCGCGATCGTTTGTCTTTTCAACATGACCTATATTTCGTCAGCATGCCACTAATTGGAGGAGGTGTTTTCTCCCGCCTACCTGTCTTCATCATCACCTGCGTCGTCGCGCGGTTTACATTCTTCTTGAACCCTGCGGCACATTAGCCCCTCATTCGACGAACCCTGCATAGATCGCGTACCCGCCCACGACATGATGCCGGCTTCCGCAGAGATTATCTGTTATAATATTGTAGTATAGTATGTGAATGATGTGCAGTGCAGAGATGCGCGGTCGACGAATTCGTAGCGAGGTGGGATGTCGTAGAGAAGCGAGAGCCTAATCAAGGTTGTGACGACTGCTCGCTGCGCAGCCACAATGGCCGCTTTGATGGGGCTCATCGACGTCAGAGAGCTGAGCCACTACCTGGACACAGTGACGCACGTGACTCCGCGCCAGTTCGCGCCACGGGGAGGACAATAATTCATTATCCTGTTTACCATAATAGAAAAGGAAATCATCAGAATTGATGATTCAACTCTTTAGCGTCAATTGAGCTGAGCGATCCCAGAGGCGAGTACGAGACCTCGCGGGCCATTACTGTGGTGGCCTCTTTCAAAGCTCAGACTTCATCAACCAGAGCTTGAGACCTTCGATATCATTGTGTTACTTTGTCGCTTTGCAGAAGGTCTTGAGAAGAAAAAGCAGGAGACGGTGCAATTCAATCGCCCGGCATGTCAAAATTCAACCCGAAATTCCTCATCGTCAGTCTCGGCAACCCCATGCCCGAGTACTCCAGCCTTCACTCAGCCGGCCACTTTGCTCTTCGCGGCCTCCCTAAAGTCCTAGGCCAACAGAGCGTCCACAGCAACAAAATCGGCAAGCTCCGCTGCCTCGCCTCCCACGGCTCCAAGTACACTCTCGTCCAGTCGCCCACATTCATGAACGTCAGCGGGCCTTTTGTTGCCAGTGCGTGGAAGGAAATGCTCAAGCTGCACGACGCAGCCTCGCTCAGCCTCGTGATCCTGCACGACGAGCTGGAGAAGACGCTGGGCCGGGCAACGCTGGTCCCTTGGGATCGCAGCCCGCGCGGGCACAACGGGATCAAGAGCGTGAAAAAGTCCTTGCGAGAGGACAAGTACCCGCAGAGCCCGCTGGTGAGGATCGCGGTCGGCATTGATCGGCCGCAGGCGCGCGACCCGGACACGGTGTCGAGATACGTGCTGGATCCCATTTCTGCAGCCAATCAGAGGATCCTGGAAGAGGAGGCGCCATGGGAGGTCAAGACCTTGTTGGAGAAGCTGGAAACGGACTGGAGAGGACAGGTGGAGGCATGAATCAGGCGAGCGAATGACTTCTTGAGTATTTGGCGAGCGAAGCAACTGCGAACGAATCGGCATATTCCCAGGACACATCAAGCAAGACTACAGCGCAGGACCCTGAGCGACATCGGCCACCGCCACAGCATTAGCGATTTCTTTCTTTTTGATGCACTTTTTGTACACTTTTTGTACACTATTACGCTCTTCTTCTCTCGAACAAGCTATTCTCTCAGAATAGCTTTCAAGATCATGGCCAATGGATAGTGTTTCCCCGTTATCTCGTTGGTGGCGCTCTTGGTGGTGTTGGTGGCGTCGCTCCGACCGACAAGGACTCTGGTGAGCCTCTGGGGAGCCAAGAGATAAGCCCCACCCCCATCACTACGCTTTATCAGTCGTCCGTCCTTGATCGTCTGCTTCTCCTTTCGGCAAGGTTTCTGATAAGCAGTTCACGACTGGCTGAAGGAATCAGGCTGTTCAGGGTGCGGGCCGTCGCAATGTTGCAGCTGGACCGTTGGAAGCTTATTCTCCGCGCAGCCCCATGGAAGTTTGTAGTTGGACTCCTGCACATGGCTCATACAACCATGCGACCGCAGTGCAACCCAGTGCTGTTGATCATATACGCATCTGCACTCCTGAAACAGTGTTGTATAGTTGTTGAAGCGCTCCGTGTAAGTGTGCGCCTCACCAACCCTGGGCAGCCCCTTTTATACATCCCCCGAAACGTCCCGACAACCAACACTTTGATAAGAAACTGGACACACAATTTCCTTCTCCCGCCAAGAGCATCCCGTCCCGTGCTTCACCTCCCGCCATCCGTTATCTCGACGCCTTGTACGCCTCGTCTTCTCAGCTGCTTATCGTGTCAACCGGGTGAACCTATCGTTATCGATTCGCCATGCACAGATTCAATAGTGCGCTGGGCTTATGATTACCATCCCTCCGGAAGCGGACTGCACCAGAACAATTCGGCACATGATAGGTCCTGGGCAGGGCTTGGCGTAGGCTGTGATGCTGCTGCACCCCAGGATCCTACCTAGATCCAAAAACATAACTAGCAGCCGCCCCCTGCTTCCTTGCCTGCGTCAGTCTCGCGCAAAACAAACACCCACGCAGGGAATTCTGCAGCTGAATACTGTCAATATGGCCGCGACTATCGAGTACAACGGCACGACTGGCACCGCCGACGCGGGCTACTCCAGCCATGTCGACGACCTCAACATCTTTTACGACGTGCGTCTCCCATGCTCACCCCATTTCCCTCGACGTACTCCTCTGACATACATCTAGACTGGCCACATGACCTTCATTGTCATCTCCGCCGTCCTGGTACTGCTCATGATTCCCGGCGTAGGCTTCTTCTACAGCGGCCTCGCACGTCGCAAGTCGGCCCTGCAACTCGTCCTCCTCTCCATGCTGTCCGTTGCCGTCATTGGCTTCCAGTGGTTCTTCTGGGGCTACTCGCTCACCTTTTCGCGCACCGGCAACGCTTTCCTAGGCGACCTGTCGCAGTTTGGTCTGATGAAGACGCTCGCGCAGCCCAACGGTGGCGACGCAACGCCCGATATCCTCTTCTGCCTCTACCAGGGCATGTTTGCCGCCATTACGTGAGTTTCCAAGTTCCCCCGGCCCACTGGTCTTTTCGTCCTTTCTTGAATCAAAAAGCTAATGATGGCTTGCCAGGCCTGCCCTTGCCATTGGCGCCGTCGCTGATCGCGGCCGCATGCTCCCCGCCATCGTCTTCATGTTCATCTGGTCAACTGTTGTCTACGACCCCATCGCCTACTGGACGTGGAACGCCAAGGGCTGGCTCATGACTCTCCCGTCGTACGACTTTGCCGGCGGCGGCCCCGTGCACGTCGCCTCGGGCGCTTGCGCCCTCGCCTACAGTCTCATGCTCGGCAAGCGCGCCGGCTACACATCCAACCAGGGCTTGCCGTACCGCCCGCACAGCGTGACCAACGTCCTCCTCGGCACCGTCTTCCTCTGGGTCGGGTGGTTCGGCTTCAACGGCGGCTCCGCGCTCGCCATGAACATTCGCGCCATCATAGCCTGCTACGTCACCCACCTGGCCGCCTCCTGCGGAGGCATCGTCTGGGTCTTGCTGGATTACCGCCTCGAGCGCAAATGGAGCACCATTGGCTTCTGCTCCGGTGCCATTGCGGGACTGGTGGCGATTACTCCGGCCGCAGGCTTCGTGCCGAGCTGGGCAGCCGTCGTCATTGGTGTCGTCGGCGCCTTGTGCTGCAACTTTGCGACCAAGCTCAAGTTTCTGATTGGCATTGACGACGCGCTGGACATTTTTGCCGTGCATGGCGTCGGCGGCATTGTCGGCAACCTTCTCACTGGCATTTTCGGAGCGTAAGTTGCCTCTTCTTCCTCACAACACTTGCAATCATCACTCACATCCATGCAGATCATACATTGCCAACCTCGACGGCGCCGAACACGGGCCCATTGGCTGGATCGAGGGCAACTGGGTGCAGCTCGGCTACCAGCTGGCAGGCACCTGCGCCTCCTTTGGCTGGTCCTTTACCCTGTCGTGCATCATCCTCTTCCTCATGAACCTAGTTCCCGGCCTGTCGCTGCGCGTCAACGCGGCGGAAGAGGACGTCGGCATCGACGACGCGCAGCTCGGCGAGTTCGCATACGACTACGTGGAGCTGAAGCGCAACTTCAACGACATGGGTCTGGCGAGCGACGATTCGGCATCGAGCAGCACGGAAAAGGTGGCGAGAGTCGTTTGAGCGTTGTCAGGATACAACTTTTCTTTTTTTCTAAATTTGGGCGGAATATCAGTCATTTAATAAGGGATATGCTGGTTTTACTTTTTGCCGGTCGATTGCAGGGCTGCCGAGTCATATATTCATGAAAATCAGTACATTCAAAGCTGACATCAACACGCTTGCTTACATGCATAGACCCTAAATTAGTGGGTGAGGTTTCGCGGTGCTTATGACTTCCAGCCGCCTCTATCAGAACGACAGACAAGCCCTTGGTCAATGGACATGCCCGCCATCCGTTCTCCGGGTTCTAGACAACTGTCGTGTAGAAAGATACGGCTTCTCCTTCTTTGGCAGCACGATCGGTGTCCGGGCCGCATGATACCCAGCTCCGAGGGCTTCAGCTCCAGCTCCAGCTCCTCCTGCGGCTCCATAGCGGCGCTTGGATTACCAGTTCTTGCTCCTTATCACTTTTCTTCCTTCTTCATCTAGCTGTACGGACGAAAATAAAACGGCCAAGAGTGTGGCGCTGCGGGCTCGCAATGCACATCAATCAGTTACGGCGAAAAGGACATGTCCGTTGACCAGAGGGCCGGACGACTCACAACTTCCGCCAACTACATGGTGGTATGCAAGCTGCATAAGCTACTTACAAGTCAAGTTCCATGCCATGTCTACCCTCGGCACAACTGGGAGAAAATATATCAGTGGTATTTATTCTGTGGTTAAAATAGTCGCATGTTCGTCATGTCCACCTTCCCGACACCTTGTTTCTATAGAAAATGCCTGTAATGTACCTAACGTCCGGGCCAGTAACTTGGGTTGACAAAGGCTGGATCTCAAGGGACCTGCCACGACCAGACATTCCTACACCAATTCAATTCAATCACATCACAACATTGGGCTTGGTCAGACTGAACCGGGCAGCATTAAAATAATCAACTCAACATTCGCTTTCGTAAACTGTGCTCGCGTTGCCATGCATAACTGCTGCGGTGCCTTGAAAAGAAAAAAATATCAAAACTCCGTGTCCTGGGCGTCATAAATGTCGTACAGTACCGCTGCACGTCGAAGCCGTGGCGTGGCCGTGTCAAAAAGCAACCTCTGAAAAATGGTGAACGAACACAGTCCACTTGGCGGGTTGCACAACCGCATAAAATAACGAGCCCACAATGTTGTCTGGGCAGCATGCTTCATGCTCCTCGGCGGGAATTCAGAGTCCTCCTGAGGAAGAGCGGTGGGGGCGAGGTGCGTGTACGGCGTACGTTGGACAGTGCCAAAGGCGAACCGCCTGAGAACTGCTGTAACGCACGGGAGGCGCGTCGAGAGTTTCCGTGAACAGTGCTTAGGCGTGGTCTCTAGCCAGTCATGTTTGGTTGCTCATCGGTATCCGCTTGTTGATGCATTTGGGCTGTGCTGGCCTCAGTAGCAGTCGCCGCGCTGGCCGTGCTGGCCTGCCTAGGGCCGGTGGTCGCAGGGCCAGCCACGCTGGCTTGGGAAGCGCCAAATGCGTTCACGGACGAGTTTCCGTATGCTCCTTGATTGCCTATCAGTGATGCCAAGGTCCTAGGGGATGCCGAGGGCTCCGGGAGAATTTGGTGGAGTTGGTGTCCTTGTGTGCCGTTTTGAGCAGCAAAGCTGCCTTGCTGCGGTTGAAGTCCTTGTGTGTGTTGCTGTGCAGCAAAGCCACCGGGGTGAAATCCGGTTCCATCCACGGCCAACGAGTTTGGCAAATCCCAGGGCAGGGCGTCAATGCCTGGCAAGGTAGGTAGACTGTGAGCCATTGAGGGCAGGTTGCCGTGGCCTTGGAAGCCGTTGCCCACAAAACCATTGTTAGGTTGGGCATTGGGCTGCATACTGCTGGGATACATGCCTTCGAAGTCGTCATTGTCGTCGCCCATCTCGTCATCGTATGTCTCCTCGAAAGCCGTCGGTAAAGCGCTTGCGGTGGCAGTATGAATCTGGTTCGATACTTGGCGAGCACGGGATCCGTGGCGAGGCTCTAGGCTCTCACGCATTTCTCGAAACTGATCTGCTGTCAAAAGATAGGTGCGGAAGTTCGAGACTTGCTGGCCGGAGAAGACGCAAAAGACGTTGCGTTGGTGGTTGGTAAATTCTGCTACGTTAGCATGGCGTGCGCGGAAGAGCTCTCGATGACATACCAGGGGGGGCCTCTCTGCAAAATTGAGCGAATTCATCCCCTTGAAAGGCGGGTACGCCCGTCAGACTGAGATGCGACAAGCGTGGGCAAGCATGGAGAAGTTTGAGTATGCTCTGCATTGTGTTAGAAAGGAGATGATTCGCAAAGCTCAGGATACGTACCTTGAGAGTCAGGTTGACACAATAGCTTAGATGGATACGCTCAAGATTTGATGTATAGTACTCGCCGCCAATAAAAAGGCCATTGGCATCGCGTCTGACGCGCGGACGAGTGGCAATCTCAGCAAGAGTATAGATGGATTCATCTGTAATGGAGTTGCACTTGACCAGGCCAATGCGCTTCAGTTTGGGTAGAACGGCAAGGCGCTTCACCGACTCATCCGTCAGATTGGTGCAACAACCAAGGTCAATGTAGCGTATGCGGTTGCAGTGGGTGACGAGGGTCTTGACGCCTTCGTCTGTGATGTTGGCGCAGTGACCAAGGTGAAGGTAATGCAGATTCTTGCCAAGCCTGGCAATGTCAATGAGAGAGCTATTGGTAATGAGGCGGCACTTTGCGAGAACAAGATTCCGTAAACGGGGAGCGATGTCAATGATCTTTTTGACACCGCTGTCGGTGAGTCGTGTGCAGCAAGTCAGGTCGAGGATGCGCAGATGATCAAACATTTGGGAGGCAGGGAGGGACGTGAAAGCATAGTCGTCTACCAGAGAGCAGAATGCTAAGCGCAATTCTCGCAAGCAAGTTCCCTTTGCCATGAGAGCGGTGACGGCGCCGTTACCGACATGGCCACACTGATTCAAATCAATCTCGAGAATATTGGGGCAGTTGTCGGCAAAGGCGAGCACGGCAGAGTCACGGATTTGGGTGCAGTCGTTGAGTTTGAGCTACAAAAGTGATTAGCAAGGATCTAGTGAGAAGAGGGTGCGCAACATACTCGTTTGATGTATTTGCAGCTCTTGGCTAGCACTTCCATGCTATCATTGGAAACACTATCGCATCCGGAAATGTTCAGGCCCTGGAGGCGCTTGCAGTGCTCAGCAATAGTATAAATGGACATGTCAGTAATGTTCCTGTCGTTGGAGACGTCGAGGGCAAGCAGGTTCGTGTTGTTTTCGACAAGGCCGATGATGCCGGCATCGGTCAGACCGCGGCAGTTGGTGAGGGTGAGACGCTCGATCCTGTTGCAGACGTGGAGTGATGTAACGCTACCATCGCTTATCCTATCAGCTAGGGCGGCGAGATTGAGGCGCTTGATGAAATCACGGTAGTTGAAGAAGGGCTTGGGAGCCTCGAGGGTCTGGCAGATGGTGTGGTGGCTCTTCCAGTTAGTGCAAGCAGGGCGATGCCAAAGCAGATCGACGGCGTTTCGGGTCCAACGCTTGGAGACGAGCATACAGCTAAACAGGTCAGCGGGGGTGCCGAGCTTGGCGAAGATGCTGATAAGAATCTCGTTGGGCAGGCGGTTGACCGGTGGCCAGCAGCGGTCCTCGACGTGCATGTCCTGGAAGTTGTTGACGCCGATGGACGACTGGGAGTCGTTGGCGCCGAGGAAAAAGTCCGACTCTTCATTATCGGCCGGGAGGGGCGAGTCAGTAGACGATGAACGAGAATCGTCCTGGTCCGAGGAGACGCCCGAACGGGACGCCTCAGTCTCGAGAGGCGGTGCCACGGCAGGACGCATCGTGACGAGCGACGCACGATGTTAGACTGGCGGCGTTGCAGAGAGGACTCCGATGCGAGCGGACAAGGAGCAGATCGATCGGGGAGGGGATTCTCGTTATGAGTCGCAGGGCTTGGTGCCCCGACGGAAGCAAAATCGCGGACGAAGCGATGGTTGGGCCGCCGGCGATGAAACAGCAACGAGGGCACGGGCTCAGCTGGGACAGGTGTGCAACTAGGCGAGATGGATCGAGGTGAACGCAGGTCGGCGAGAGAGGCAGAGACAAGTCGGCTCAGAAGCGCAAGAGTGGTCGGTACGGAGGCATGCGAAGGAATGTGAAATGGCGGCCGTTGTAGAGTTGAGAGAACAAAGCAAGAGACAGAAGCGGCCCGTGTAGCATAAAGACGGGTTGTACCTCTGCGGATGTTGGTGGTGGTGATGTTTTGGTCAGTCAGCAGGAAGCGGAGCAACGGCGGGCGAGAAATGGCAGTGGCCAAGCGCGCCGTGGGGGGAACTTCAGGGAAGGTCTGGCAAGTCTGGGTACAAAGTACCCGGGAAGCAGGGGCGAGAGGCCGCTAATCTGCAAACAAGCCCGCTGAGACTCTTGTCATTCAGCGCCACTTCACCTTGCCTGGATACCTAGGTACCCTACCTAGTAGTACGGCTAGTGTCTGCTGGTGTATTTTTAGATGGCGATCGGAACATGCACGCCAGGGCTGCCAAACTGACAGCTTCATCCCAACATCTCCCCAGGAAGCACAACTTATTTCCATTCCTCTTGTTTGCAGATCCGTCCCTGTGTCGCCTCCTCGTGTCCTATCCAGCCCGTCGAGCCCCGGCATGACAGCTTGGGCGGTCCACGTGATTCCTGCTAACACGGCGCATGTCCACTGCACGCCGCACTAACGAGGTGCCCAAGGTACCCAAGGCAAGGTACCTAGGTAGATTAGTACCTAGGTACCTACAAAGGCGGTACCCAACGGCAACTGCACCTCTTTCTTGCTTCGTACCTGCCTACACACCTCAGCAGTGGCCTACATTCTGCGACATGCACGGTCCAGGGCGAGACAATGCTTGCTTTCCTTCTAACTCTTCTTGCTTCCTTGCCTCCCTTCCTTGACGCCGTTGTCGTTTATTGTGTCTCGGTACAATCTCGAAATTACTAATTACTATTTCTGAAAGATTTCCCCCACCATGGTTTGCTTCTTTACGCTAGTAAGCGCCCGGTCTGGCCGTCGCTACCCAACGCCTCCCTCCATCAGCAGCCAACCACGGCTCGAAGTCGGCTACAGGACAAGGCCAACTCTACAAGTCAACTACTCTTTCTCCAACATCACCACGCGACTCTGATAGTCTCCGTCAAACGTATATTGAAGTCCGAATCGCATCAGCGTCGACCCCGACAGTGTCATGTTACCGTCCACCCGGTAGCTGGCTCGTGGATCCAGGCCCTGCAGCTTGACCGTTGGGTACAGGTTGTTGTAATGAGCCTTGATCTGGAAATAGAAGAGCACTGCCTGCTTACCATCCGCGGAGATGAAGAGAGTAGCCGGCCAGTTGGAGTCATCGGGCAGGTTGAGCCGCCACATGTCGCCCTGCACCACGATCGGGTTGATCTTCTCCTGCAGCGCCACGATGCCCGGGATCATCTGGCGGTCCGCCTCTTCCAGGTGCGCCGGGTCCAGCTCGAACCCGAATGAGCCCGCCATCATCGCGACGTGAGCACGGAAGCTCAGGGGTGTCGTGCGCTTGGTGAGACCGTTGGGCACCGCGGCGACATGCGCGGCCATGGCCGACGGCGGGTACACCAGAGACGTGCCCATCTGGATTGTGATGCGCTCCACGGCGTCAGTATCATCAGACGTCCATATCTGGGGGAAGTACTGGAGCATTCCTGGGTCGAAGCGGGCGCCGCCAGACGCGCAGCCTTCCCAGATGATGTCCGGAAAGGCCGTGGTCAGCCTGTCGTACACTTGATAAACGCCTAGCATGTACTGGTGATTTGTGTACGGATGAGGCATCTCGTGGATACCACGGTTGTTGTCCCACTTGACATAGCTGATGGGACTGCTCTTGAGGATCTTGGACACGGCGTCAACGATGTAGTCCTGCACCTCGGGCAGCGCCAAGTTGAGCACCAGCTCGTTGCGCGTCAAGGTGCGCGGATAGTTGCCCGCGTGCATGGCCCAGTCCGGGTGGTCCACGTAAAGCGTAGAGTTTGGGTTGACCATCTCTGGCTCAAACCACAAGCCAAACATGAGGTCTTGCGAAGAGTTACCCGATTTCAAGTGCGTAATGTTGCTAATCAGCTTGTCAAAGCCTGACGGGAACCGCTCCGGGTTCGGCACCCAGTCACCCAGCCCGGCATTGTCTGACACGCGCGGGAACTTGTCGCCAAACCATCCATCATCGAGCACAAACATGCGCACGCCCAGCTGCGCCGTTTGCCGGGCCAGCCGCGCAATTGTCGTCTCGTTGTAGTCAAAGTACAGGCCCTCCCAGCTGTTGAGTAGCGCAGGGCGCGTCTCGGTCGCAAACTTGCTCTTGATGAGGTGTTTGCGATATAGCCGGTGAAACTTGCGAGACATGCCGCCCAAGCCCTGGTCCGAGTAGACGGCGACCACCTCGGGCGAGGTAAAAGTCTCGCCGGGCGACAGTGGCCAAGAAAAGGACAGCGGGTTAACGCCAACCATGGCGCGCGTCAGGCCCTCGGAGCCTTTTTCAACCTCAAAGGAGTGCGATCCCGTGTAAACGAGCGAAAAGCCCCAAGCCTGGCCTTGCGACTCGGTGGTGCTGGGGTCGACGATGGCCATGAAAGGGTTGTGCTGAGCGGATGAGTAACCCGCATTGCTAGCGAATCTGGAAACATAAGTCAGATTGCGTGTCTGCGTAGAATGTGGTATGCATACCCCTGCGAGCCGTATTCCACGCGGCGGCGCACCTTGTGAGCCTCGCGGTACCAATCACCATTCAGATGAACCAGGTCGTAGTCGCCATAGGGCAAGTCGACGCTGAAGCTCGACAGCTTGTTGAGTGTAATGGTCCCATTGCCCTTGTTGGTCAGTTTGACGCTGCGCACAACGGCATCGTATTTGGGAAAGATGCTGTACATGAGGTCCACGGCAACAGCGCTGTAGTTGTCATACATGTGCACCACGACCGTCGACACGTCCTCGTCGCTCCCGAATGTCGACGGCAGCCCCTTGAGCGCAGGCTTGCCATTGATCGTCTCATGCGACTGGTATTTCAACTCGCTCACCGTCGTGCCCGATGCCTGCTGTATCTGAAATGCGGGCGCGCGAAAGTCGCCGCGGCCCATGTCGGGAAACTCGCGCTGCTGCCGCCCAATGACATTGACCCAACCCTGGACGGGGCCGACGGGTTGCATGAGCCCGTCTTCAGGCACAAGGCCGCCAAAATGGTCGCCGAGGAGGTCGCCGGTCGTGTTGTCGACTTGGAACCGGTACGACATGCCCTCGCCGTTGAGGGCAAAGGAAGTGCCGTCAACGGCGAGAGCTGGAGGAGAGGTCAGTGGTGGTGCATAAAAGGCTGGTGAGGAAGATTGGAGGATTGGGGGGGTTATCCGTACTCTGGACGTCGGATGTGTCGGCCAGAACGGCCGAGAAGAGGCCCGCCGCCACCAAGCCTAGGCTGGTGTGGCCGCGGGGCAAGTGTGCGAGACGCATCGTGGGGTCAGTGTAAGTGAGGTTCTCTCAGTCGCCGTAGTTGCAGATTTGCTGGTTTACCGCCAGAAACAAAAAGTAGAGAAGAGGAGCCAGTAGAGAAGAACAGAATACTGTCAGCGGCGCGGGGACAACGCACATATTTAACCTCGTCTGATCATTGCTGGGGGCTAGCTGCGAAGCTGCGTGGGCTAATGCGACCCTAGCTGGCTCCTCGGTGGTGGGATGATGTATCCCACGTCTCTCCAACTTTTTGTCGGGTCAACCCCACGGGCAATTCTCCGCATCAAGACCTTTGCATCGAATTGCCGTGATGCTTAATTGTCGGGGTCTTTATTTTTCGGGAAATTCATTGCGACGAGGAGCGCCCTGAATTGGTGGTTTACAGCCTTGATAATGTGATGCTCTTTGGACATATGATGCCCCGAAGGAAAGATGGCTACAACCCTGATGCAAAACCCTGGAGACCTGTCTGATAACGAAAGACAGCGAGGATTGAATTGCAGGTACTGCTGCGCCGACTGTTTTGTCTCAAAGAGCAGGCCTCAGCACGGCAGCTTGGACACTGCCAAGAACAACTGTCAATAGCCGGCGGTGAGCCCCCAGGCTCCGCTACCAGAAACCAGTCTTTCGTTAGCTGTAGCGGCCCGGGATTTGGATGTGCGGAGATATTTTCGGAGGTTTGTCAGATTTAGCGCCGCCGATCATTGGAGCGCATCACATCGCAAACTGCCAGACATGTTGACATGGTTGGAAGTACGGAAGAACCGATGGGGGAAAATATCCACAAATGACAAATGACGTAAAAATACATGAACAGCCCGCTTGCCTCGTCGTTTCGCTGCCTGCATACATGTACGCCAACACCATCTCTACAGCCCAGCAGCTTTGGCAGCAACCCGCAGTCGGGGCGGGTGCTTACAAGAAGTGCAGTATAGACGTAGTGTTGTCGATACACTGCTTCATCGCTCTGGCAATGCGGGTTAATTAAAGAAACTCATTTAGGTATAACTTTATAGATTAATAAAGCTGTAAATTACAGCTCCAAGTTCTGACAGGCCTGTTTCTAGGAAATGAGTTGGGCCAGCATCTATAAATAGCTCTCCTCCAACCCTTGCTAAATCTATAACCAATTGTTTGGTAGGCCTCATACTAATGGCTTCTTCTCCGAGCTGCACTACACGGTGTTGGACTATCCCTTTCTGCATGACCATTCTCTCGCCGATGCACTCTCAGGGCCATTCTTAGCTAGCGTTGTAGTTCTTTGCACAAGGGACATCTCGAAGTCGGGCGCAAAACGATAGAAAACAGCCACCAGTCAATCTCGCCAAGTAATTATAAGAGGAACGCGAAATTTGGCCATGACAAGATATAAACCACAGGTCAATTAAAACAGGAGAGGCGCGGCCACATATACCTTGGTCGGTGTCCCAGCATGTCGCACGCCCGGTTCCTTTGCGACATACTCTGGAAAGCCTGGACCCAAGCGCGCTGAGAGTCCGTCGTTGCTTGCTCTCTACGTTGATCATGGGTTTGAGGTGCGCTTGTGACTTTTACCAACAAAACTAACAGACGGGTGAAGACGAGATGCCTGTTGAAGCTAGGGCCGTAAGTAACGACGCGCTTCCAAAGCTCTACGATGGCTAATTTCACTCATGTTTTTTTAGTGTCTTGAGATTAGCTCGTTAAATAAAATTCGCTCTATGCGATAGTCAAAATACTGTTATCATATATTTTTATTAGTGTATAGGTGCGGCAAACGCGTCCCATGTTTACCGATAGCCTTCCCTCTTTTAGCGCTCCCAGAACTTGTTGTGCAACAGTCAAGTTGGGCCTTTTCTCCCCGCTTCTAATTTCTATCAATTTATCGGGATTTTGTAGTGATGAGCTGTAACTAGAAACCCATATTTATGAAAATCTCAAAACTCTGCATCATGATACCAATGTGTATCGGCTTCTCTACTCCCCGATGCCTTCCCGGCTAGACCGTCAGTCACGTGCAGCACTCTTATGACGTCGGACTGGCACCACATCCTCTTCAGCAACTGTCTGCGACTCATCTCGGTACTCATCAAGACGCCTCTCGATCGGCGGTCGAATTGACGCCTCACAATCGAACAGCAGATTCTTCTACTCCGCCGCGAATTCCAATTGTCGACAATGCTGCGGCCCGCGACTCTCCGACCCCTTCAAAGGGCGGCTGGCCAGCCCACTCTCCGCGCCGCCCGCCGCACCCTCTATTCCTCGCGCGACTCATCTAAGCTGTCGCAGGAGTTCGACCTCAACAAGCTCAATGCGAAGCGCCGCGATTATGAGCGCAACCGTACGGCTTTTCTCTCCGCGGGCGCCGTGGCCGGCGTCATCTCCTTCATCTACACGGCATGGAAGCTCAAAAAGGCCATTGGCGAGAAAAATGCCAGGGAAGGCAAGTCGTCGGGTGCTGTGAAATTCGACGCCCCGCCCAGTATCCCGACGGAGCAGTTCAAGACCGAGGCCGGCGAGATGCGTAAAGTCGTCGTCCACGACGAGGACGGCAACGAGGTCGTGCCCACGGGCAACAGCACGGTGCCGTTGTTCCCCCGCACCATTGACGTCGACCTACCGCTCGACAAGAAGCAACAGAGCCCCCTCGCGGCATCCATCTCCGACTCGACCGGCACGCAGTACACGCTCGTTGGCCTAGGCATGCGCAGCGTGACCTTTATCGGCATCAACGTGTACCTGGTCGGTCTCTACGTCGCAACGCAGGACATTGCCCGCCTGCAGCACTACCTCGTCAAGAATGTCAACTCGGTCGCCACGACGCTGATTCCCTCGGAAAAGGACACGCTGCGCCAGCGCCTGTTGGACCCTGTCGAGGGCGAGGCGCTGTGGGATGCCATCCTGCGCGACGCCAAGCTGCGCAGCGTCATCCGCATCTCGCCTGTGCGCGACACCGACTTTCACCACCTCCGCGACGGCTTCGTGCGCGCCATCCAGGCCCGCTCGTCGCTCGACAAGGCCGCGTACAGTGACGAGGCGTTTGGCACGGCCATGAAGGACTTCAAGGCGCTGTTCAACCGCGGTCAGGTGCCTAAGAAGAAGGAGATGCTGCTGTGCCGCAACGAGAGCGGCGCGCTGGCGGTGACATATGACGGCTCGACGACGGGCAGCACTGAAAAGAAGCCGCAGCGCGAGGTCCTGGGCACGATTGCGGACGCGAGGCTCAGCCACTTGCTCTGGCTGAACTACCTGGCCGGTAGCAAGGTGGCATCGGAGCCGGCGCGCAAGAACATTGTCGAGGGCGTCATGGAGTTTGTGGAGCGGCCGGTGGGCACGGTCGCGACGCAGGTAGTGTAGATGCCTCGCCTCGGACGTATTGTGTACAATGTGTATTTTTAGGGTTGGAGATTCCTTGCCACTGCAGTACTAGAGGCACATAGACTGCTCGTGGCGAGCAGTGCCATATAAATAACTCAGCGATATGAGATTCTCTGCAAATTTTCCCTCTTGGATTGCTGTCTTACAGAGATCATATCAGGTTTTGTCGCATGCTTAGAAGTGAGCCGGGAATGTTCAACTCAGTACCGACAGCAACATACAAGCAGAGCCACGACCGGGTGCGATGTAGAACATATTCTAGGACGCAATAGTTTCAGGGCGTCTTGTTTCTATTGTATGTATAATATGGCGGCTTCGCCTCTATAGTCTAGCACTGAATATAACCAAATCCAATCAGTTTCCAGTTTTATAACTCAGATTCTTTTCGACACGAGAGAAACAAATGGATATTCAAAAAGTGTCTTTGGTCGCTTACGCCGTGATAGCGCCGGCCTCCTTGAGGAGGGTCTTGAGTTTGCCGGAGCTGCTGAGGCTCTGCACGTCCGAGTTGCCGCCAATGTGCTTCTTGGAGATGTAGACGTTGGGGACGGTGCGCTGGCCAGAGATTTCCTCGAGTGCGTCTTGGACCGCACTGCCGTCGGCTATGTTTCAATTGCGTCA
The DNA here is from genome assembly GCA_030783385.1 of Akanthomyces dipterigenus. Taxonomy (NCBI): domain Eukaryota; kingdom Fungi; phylum Ascomycota; class Sordariomycetes; order Hypocreales; family Cordycipitaceae; genus Akanthomyces; species Akanthomyces dipterigenus. The sequence continues at coordinate 74,156 of JARJRE010000258.1, read as the reverse complement.
GCACTTTCCGAGTGTTGTCAAGATAGTGGGGAGATTCCAGAGGCTTACACTCTTCGTCGAGCTCGACGACCTTGAAGTTGGCGTCGAGGGATCTGAGGAGGCTCTTGGTGGCCTTGCAGTAAGGGCAGTAGGACTTGGAAAAGACCACTAAAAGCAATGTGTCAGTCTGCTAAAGGCTTCTATTTTGGCGCAATGGAGATGCCGGCGCAGCGGAGAGGAGGGGTATGACGGCATCGAGCGCGGATAGGTAGCGGTGGTGGACTTACTGACGGGATTCTCGTCAATGAGCTTCTGGGCTTTCTGGGAGGCCATGGCGACGGATTGCGGAGAGGGGGATGAGAAGAAGTTGCGGAAAAAGTTGAAATTCATTGGTGACGGGGAAGCGGCAACGGGACGACGGCGGGAAGTCTGGGTATTAAGTCCTGCGGCGGCGGCGGGGGGGAATGCGACGCTGAAGCTCCTGGCGGAGACCGTCGCAACAGCAGCAGTTGGCGATAAAGCGGGGCGACGTAGAGGCAACGCTGCACGAAGGGCTCTGGTGGTGTGCATTTGCTTCCAAGCAGCTTTTTTGGGTTGGCGCTGGTGATGCAATTGGAGGGGGTGTGGTAGTGGCGGCTAATGGCAGGGGAAAGGGCTTGATTTGAAATCGAGCTTTTTGGGTCAATTGGAGCGGGCGTGATGACGAAATCAGATGGTGGCTTTCGATGATGCAATGTACCTTACTTTTTTTTCCCGGCCGGCTTTTGCTTCTTCTCCTTTTTGGTAGCGTTTTGCCGAGGCGGTAGCCCGCTGTGCCTACCTACCCAGTTAGGTACCTAGGTAGTTATTATAGCGCTCCGACTCCTCCTTGTGTGGAGCGTCTCCAGGCTGGATTCCAAAGCGGCGATGGTCCCGTATGGGCAGGCTTCTAGGCGGTTTCCGCGGCGGGCCTGGCCACTACGCCGATGAGGATGTACATGTCATGGCAGCAATGACGGTATTGTTAGGTATCGGTCCGGTCCGGGCGAAGTTACGAATGTTGATCTAGATAGTGGTGACAGAAACGCAAAGCCAAGCTCTTAGTACCAGTTGGATACAACTCCATCAGGTGTTTCTTGTTCTTTGACACATGGTGAGTACATACCAACTTGGTGTGACGAACAACCTCCAAATCAACTCGTGCAGGGAGGAGGCAGATGCGCACAGAACCCCCCAAAATACACACGAGTCAATTGAAACATTGTATACAAATCGACAGCACGCCCCATTGTGTGCGACATCCATCTCGGCACGGCTATCCAGCTTTCCAAAAGCATCATCTTCTACAGGGTAGCCACCCTCGTTGCCCCGCTGAAAAGACACAATGCGCCCTGGCCTCCCTGACGATCCAACCTACATCCAGTCAACCAGACGACATCTCCCGCTGCCTCGACTGCTGCCCAACCCCGCGTCAGCTCTCGCCAGCCCTGGGCGAGTACATACCTGATCATACGATAAGCTGTACGACGGCCGAGTCACTCCGCCAAATCTACCCGTCCGTCCTCGCCCGGCTCGTCGCAAACCGCCCTCCCTCTCGGCTTGACACAACATTACACCACATCCCCCCCGCATCGCACCTGTTCACGAGACCAAAAAAAGAACTACCCAAACAAGGTGTCCTCTCACAGGGCCACCTTACCATCCATCGACAAGGTGGATTCTACCCGCGCGGCCGTGGCATCCCCCGGTGCCCTGCAAAACATTGGCAGCTACATCACCGGCACCCTCGACTCTCTCTCATCCACCCTCGACTCCTCCAACCAGTACATCTCCACCACCCTCGGCCTCCACCCTTCCCTCGTCTACACCGCCGCCGCCGCCCTCGTCGCCGTGCCCGTCACCATGTCCCGCTACGGCTGGTCCCGGAGCCCTTATAGCTCGCAGCCCGGTGGCGTGCCTACCGTTACCGAAGATGACTACACATACATAACCTCGCAGGACCTCAGCGACGCAGGTCTCGGTCCGGCATCTAGCAATCCGCGCCGCCCGCACTCATCCAGCGCCGATGACGACGTGCTGCTGGTCAAGAGCCGCGGCGTCAACTACCCGACACACTTTCCCGCCCACGTCATCGGCGACGGCAAGCTCAAGGTGTCCGACGTTGCTGAGCGTGCGGGGCTGATGATGGGCCTTTCACAACGCGAGTGGCGCTCGCTCAAGTTTCTCTACAAAGGCAAGCAGCTCAAGGACCAGTCCGCGCCTATACGCGAATACGGCGTGAGAAACAATAGCGTTCTCATGGCCATCCTGCCCGAAGGCGACGGTCGCTTCGACGTCTCGGACGAGGAAATGGTGGTCGTTGGCGAAAGCAAGTCCCAGCGAAAGAATAAGAAGCGCAAGGCGGCCAAGAAGCGCAACACGGGCGACGGGGACTCGGCCACCAGCCCCGGCGACAGCACCTCCAACGGCGGTGCCAAGTCGCCCTCGCCCGTGCCCGGCGCGGCTGGCCAGAGACGCATCGACGAGATTGCCAATGACTTTAACACAAAGTGGCTGCCAATGTGCCAGGAATACATTAACAGGCCCCCCGTCGACGCGCGCAAGCGCCTCGACGAGCACACGCGGCTGTCCGAGACGGTCCTGCAGCATGTCGTGCTCAAGCTGGACGAGGTGGAGACGGAGGGCAACCCGGATGTGCGACAGAGCCGAAAGGATCTGATTCGTATGGTGCAAGATGTGTTGAAGCAGGTTGACGTTGCGCGAGGACCTGTCGACAACTAGACTCTCCTGACCCCTTTTTCTTTTCTTGTTTTTTTGTAACTCCATCTCATCCTTGCCTTTTCTGCCGGCCGTTGGAAAAACTCATATATAAATAGACTGAGAGAGGGCATCGCAAAAATCCGGTGCTGTGGAAGTCGGACAACAAGGAATCGAAGACCTTGCTGCCGAGCTTTTGTATTTGGCATATGGTGTGTATAGCATTGGGCTGCATGATACAGCGGTAGTACGGTTACAAATAGATTTGATTTATTGGTTAGCTTTGCTACGAGAAGCACGATTATTCATCGGGGATAGACTGGTCTTTGTAGAACAGGCCAATATCAGCCATTTGAGCCGACCATTGTGCACATGAACAGTGCTTAGGTTGTAGTCTGCGCTACAGTTGTATGCACGATGCCGTATTGATGTGCCGCTTGAGCACTAGCTCAGTGTATTGCCCAGCATGAATAGCAATATTCTGTCCTGGGTCCGTAGCGTGTAGAAGTCACGGCAGAGAAATGCGTCGCTGGGCGTGGGAGATTTGCTCGATGTTTCTCGCATCGGCGGCACTAATCCGGCTTGTGGGGAGGGCTGACGGATGGGCTTTGATGTTGGGCGTGCGAGGCGAGCGCACGAAGTTCTGCTGATCTTAACATCTCTTGGGGCGTGCTGTCCTTGTCGGTCAGATCGTTGGAAAGCTAGTAGAAAGAAGCTGCAAAACGGATGCTGCGACGCCGCGCATACAGCCATGGCTCGGGTGTTCAGAAATGAGATTACGATTCTGGGCCAATAGCGTCTGCCTCATCTTCTGAATGTGGCTTTAAGATATGCGAAGATCAAGAACCGGCGGAGAAGGGAGCGGGATCTTTCAGGACGTTGATCACGACAATGATGACGACGTTGAATCCGGTGAGTGAGTAGATTCGTACCCTTCCGGTGACTGCCTCCATCGCGCAAGATTTCCACAGTGTCGATTCCTAAAACATAAGTTTTATTTGGCAAAATCTGAGATTTTTTCTTGGTAAACCTTGGTGAAGATGCGCGAGCTGCGGATAAGGTTGAAGAATGGGTAAGGAGGTGATGACGGAGGCATCCCAAAGAGACATACCAGCAGAAGTGGGAACTTGGCATTTTAGACGCAAAAGAAGCCCACGGGACGGCTGACCTTCCCAGGCACATTTGAATTGAACATTTAAGCGCTTTTGATGTAGTATAAGCACCATGTTTGAGAAGACTCAGGACAGCACAACAAACAAGGCAGGCTTTCGTGATGCTCCTGGCCCACCTCATTGGACGACCTGTGCCGCATAACAGTGTGAGACGCGCGCCGCTGGCCACTGGTCAGTGACATACAAGGGCCCACTCGTGAATCGGGACTCGCTTCTCCAACACAGACTTGATTGACTATTGAGATTTTTGGCCGGTATCACGTGATACCTAACCGTTTTTGGTGATGGCGGGCGTCCGGCCAATCCTCGGCTAGTGAGCCAGCTAGGTCTTGGTGCCCTAAGCACTCCTCAACTGTGAGCCCTGTTCGCTTGCCGAATTTCTGGTGCTAGACCAATTACAGCTAGCGCCGCCTCCAGCCAAAGGCACAACCTCTAGCCCTCAAGCACAGTGTGGTCGACTGGATTTTCTTTCGTAAATCGCGAACCACTTCTCTACCGCCCAGGGAACGACACACTAACCCACAGCAACCACAGGAAAACCAGATTCTCGTTTCCGCCCCGAGGATTTGTTTTTGTTCAAACTTGGTCGACTTGAACATTCTTTTCTCTTTCCTCTCATTTCACCGTTAAAAAAGGAAATCGAATACGATGTCTTCCTTCGAGTCGGTTGTGAGTTAAACCACCACATCTGGATGGCCGCCGCGTTCTTCAACGCCCATACAAGATCATTGCGACAGATTCCCAAGAGGTTCACAGAATGAGCGACCGGATGCATGGCATAAGGGCTGCTATATTCTGTACTGCAGCAAAATTACGACCGACGCCGAACTCGCCGCCTACTTGGCCATGCATCTCTTCGCGAACCGTTGGGAAACCGTTGTTCTGGGACTGAATGGGTTTGAGAGGCGGCTAGGGCCACAAGGAAATGGGCATACAGAGCGTCGGGCTAATGGGACATGTCTTATAGGTCGTTGTCGATGGCAAGGGCCACCTCCTCGGTCGCCTCGCCTCCATTGTTGCCAAGCAGCTCCTCAGCGGCCAAAAGGTCGTTGTTGTCCGTTGCGAGGCCCTCAACATCTCTGGCGAGTTCTTCCGCTCGAAGCGTACGTCATACCAACCAATTCCTGCGAGCGCTTGAGGCGCAACAGCGCACTCGATCGCATTGGCAAACCCTCGATTGCGACCCGACCCAAAACTGACATTCTACAGTCAAGTACCACGCCTACCTCCGCAAGATGACCCGATTCAACCCTACCCGCGGTGGTAAGTTTCTATTCTCTGCCTGAACATCTCTGGCGCAAACTAATTAGTCAGGTCCCTTCCACTTCCGCGCTCCTTCCCGCATCTTCTACAAGGCCGTCCGTGGCATGATCCCCCACAAGACTGCCCGCGGTGCCGCCGCTCTCGAGCGCCTCAAGGTCTTCGAGGGTGTCCCTCCCCCTTACGACAAGATGAAGAAGATGGTCGTTCCCCAGGCTCTCCGCGTCCTCCGCCTGCAGCCCGGTCGCAAGTACTGCACCGTTGGCCGTCTCAGCCACGAGGTCGGCTGGAAGTACCAGGACGTCGTCGCCCGCCTGGAGGAGAGGAGAAAGGCCAAGGGTGCCGCCTACTACGAGCGCAAGCGCGTCGCTGCCCGCCAACTCTCCGATGCCAAGAAGACTGCCGCTGGCAAGAGCCAGGCCACCAAGAAGCTTGCTGCTCTTGGCTACTAAGTGGCAGAATCCTTGTCTCTAAGACCTTGCGGGGTCTTGAGAGGGATGTCGCTTTCGCATTGTCTAGTCATTTGTCGTGCGTTTCATTAGATTGGCGCGGTGGTTCATAGGGAATTACAACATTGTTTTGCTGCTTGCTACGTGATGGCAAAGGGATGGTGGCATGGTCTTTGATGATTTTGGGGGAAGAAAATGGATGATTGTTTTCATCCTGAATGTTCTATATGAAACTCTTTTGTTTTGGTTGGACTGGCGCCTCCTCTGTCGCAAAACTGGACAGGCAGAGAGGCAAAAGAGGAAGAAGACAAAAGGAAGACAAAATCAACCCCCAGTACAGAACAACAACAATCCCAACACACATTTCATACAAGACAACGATCAGAGCTTGTGGTTTCGTGAGCGCATGCGACAACAATCGACGGATGGCACGTGGCTGGACACTTTGCGGAGGACTACGAAAAACGGAAAGACAAACAAGATAAAAAAACATACAAAAAAGGACAAACATGTAACCGGTCAATGGTTTTTTTTATTCGGTTTATGAAATGAACGGTTATTTATCCCTGCCAACCTGTGACTTGGCTTCTTCTTTCTCCTTTCTTGGCCTGCTCTGTGGATGACAGGAAAAAAGGGATAATGTCAAGGAGGGGAAGATGGGGTGTGGGCTGCTGCATAGGAGTAGAAATGGAATACAATTCTCATGATTACTTTATTTTAATTATTGCTTACTCGGTTGAAGTGAAATGACGTACACTGTATGACGACAATATACAGCTTGCAAGGCGCTTGGCTCGTCCTATATGCGGTTGAAGCCCCGGTCGACGGAGATTCTGCAGCCACGGGATGCTTTGGGTTACTAACAGTCGGGCGGTTAAACACACAAGCTGAGTGAATTAACTTTAATTGCAATTGCCAATAATATATTTCATTTACCACATATTGCGGCGGCGCTTGCTACACTGCCACTTTCATATCGCTGTCCATGTGCGTTTAGGGTAGTGGACTAACTGTAGCGACGTGCGGCCCACCTCCCCCAGATCATGTGCCGATAAGATAGGGCGGGCGGCTTGACGCTGCAATGAAGTGTCCTCTGTCGCGGGTCTCTGGCCTTTTTAATTCCCGACCTCCAACAGCGACGAGCTAGGACCGACAGCTTCTACTCGGCACCACCACGACTCCCAACACTGAATCCAACCTGCCTCTTAGTAACTGATCATACAAGGCTACAAACCATTCAAATACACAAAAACAAATATACACAAGCGACAACAGGCGCCATGTCAGACCTCGAACACTTTGACCTTCTCCCAATCACACTCAACCCCGACACCAAAGACGTCTCGACAGGCCGTTCCTCACGCGCACTCAATGCCGAGATTGCGCAGCTCAACGAGCTGCACCACGCGCTGCTCGCTCTCGAAACGCCCGGCAACGTGCCCCCGCCTCCCATCCCCGTGAACCCCAAGCGCACGGCGCAAGTCACCAAGCTCCGCGACAATGGCAACAATGAGTACCGCAAGCAAAAGTACGACGACGCGGCCAAGATGTACACGCTGGGCCTGCAGATGGCGCTGCAGCGGCCGCTGTGGGAGCCGAGCGCGCTCGTCCGGGAGGAAGTCTCGGGCCTGCTGGCGAACCGCGCGCAGGCGCACATGGCGCTGCTGAATTGGCCCGAGGGCGCGGTGGACGCGCTGGCGAGCGTCGAGGCGAGGCGTGTGGGCAACGCCAAGGCGTGGTGGCGCCGGGGCCGATGTCTGGTGGAAATGGCGAGACTGCACGAGGCGAGGGAGTGGGTGAAGGAGGGCCTCGAGGTGGAGGGCGAAGAGGCGGATCTTGTGAGCCTGCTCAAGGAGATTGATGCGCGAATTGAGAAGCAAAAGGGCGAGTAGTAGAAGGCAAAAGTATGAGCATGGGGAGGTTCCCAGGAGGGAAGATGGAGAATGGTAGGAACAGTATAGAGGGTTGGGGACCTTTCATTTATTGATGTATAAGCGCATTTTCTGTTTGGTTCTGCAAAAGAATAGAACCGGCCTTCTTATGAATAAAAATAATATGATTAACCTCGGGTGGATTCCGATGGAGTCAATCTGACTGGCATACACTTGCATGTCGCCCAAGGTTAGCGAGTCGTAACAGCGGAGGTCCTCAGCACGCGTACTGATGGCAAGCAGTATTCCTGGCAGTCATTATCCCGATGAGTTGTAGCTTTACGAGGGCACATACCATTGCCTTGTGCTGATTTTATACTGCTCCAAGGCCTTCATGCGGTGTGGCTCGCTAATGCTGGGCAGCATGCATGGCGCCCGTCTAATAATGCAAAAAAGTGTGCCACGAAAATGTACTTCCATGGAAGAGCACAGACTCTGTATTGAGAGAGAGAGAGAGATAGTAGACGGAAGCTGTTTTTTCTGAGTTGCGAGTCAGAAGTAAGGTGCGCTTTGTGGCCATGATGTTCTAATAAACCATGCGCTCGAAGGAATGAGTGAAGATTGACCAAGAATTCTACTATGAATCACCGAGATCCGAGAATGAAAAAAGTTAAAAGAGGGTGCAAGTGAACTATCGGAAGGTTTCTAGTATGCTAGTAGATTTATACTTATGCTCGGATGCACCCATTCTGTCAAGTACTGCTGCATCTTGACAGCCCTGGTAGGGGGAAGTGCATTTCAGCAACTGGCTAGTATCTGTGGATAGCAAAGAAACTTGCATGAGTTTGGCTCAACAGCCATGCAAGCGATTAGATTATGCCAAAAGATAAAGCCTCTCGGCGGTACTCCGCGTCCATAATAGCCTGAGCTATGTCCGCTGCGCCGGACAACCGTTTCCACCACGTCCTGCCGGTATCACGACAATCGTTATCTTGCACAGGCGATCGCGCTATGCATTGCGCACGAGCACAAAGAGCCCAATCGAGCTTGTAAGCGCTGTCAGGCCCATTACGGTCCATACAATGATTGCAATGTTCTGGACCGACGACTTTTTCTCGTCGGCCATCGTGTTGGTTGGTGTATTTTTGCGAGATATTGTGAGCGGCTATTCTGCGACCACCGCTAGTGAATGACAGGAAAAAAGCTTTGCAAGTTGTAACTGCAGAAGTCAAAGGTCTCGGTCAACGTATTATCTAGACATATATACCTACGGGTGTTATTTCACTCGTCTGTGGAATTGGTCTCCGAGCCTGGCCAGGTATAAGTCCTTGGCTTCTCACGTACCCCCTTGCGGCGAAGATATACTTGTACTATTCTCTAAAATGCATATCTGGGCTAATTCTGGTATAAGCTTTAAACTAGTCTATATTACTGCTAGTGAGATTATTTACATTGTAGAAATGGGTTAAATACTCCTTTTTCTGACATACCATGTTTGATTCCAAATGTGGCGTATAAGGCTTAGATATTACGCGGACGTGAATCCGGCATAGACTAGAACGTAAACCGAACTTCACACCTCTGACTAGATAGCCGCTAATATACATAGTATAATCAAGGCTCTATGAACTTGAATTATATCCCAAGCGCGAAAATACAGCTTCGTTTTTCGCTCAGCAGTCAAAGTTCAATTTGGGGCTAAACATTACGATACACGCTATCATCAGCAACCCATCTTGCCGCTTTGCCAAATTTACACTGACCTACCTCCACTACTGGGGAGGGTCGTCCAAGCCTGGCAATGGGTCATCAGTCGCCTGTTCGGCGAGTTGCATACTGTTGCGATGGAATTTCGAGGCTGGCCGGAATCATCCGGCCCTGCCTCCAAAAGTGCCTACTCCATGAGCCTGCTCGCGACCGATGTAGACGTCGTCGTAAAACAACTTGGCCTGGACGTCTTTGCTCTAATCGGGCTATCTAGGGGCGCCAAGGTTGCTGCGCATAGCCCTGCCGACCTACAGTCCATTGTTCTGCTCAGCCCAGCGCCTCTAACCCCGTGCCGACCGCCAGCAGATGTAAAAGCTCACCAATTGACAACCTATGACAACGCCGACAATGCACCGCTTGTGACTTTGAATGTATTGACTACATCTCAGCCTGCGTAAGATGTAGTCGATGCGCTGGGTGCAGATCAGATGCGAGGAAGCATCTCGGCCTAAGCTGCCTGGCCGGGGTACAAGATGGAAGAAGATTTTTCGGAGCTGACAGATACGGTTCGGATGCTAGTGTTGGTCTTGGGAGCGGAGAAGGACGTTGTCGAAACCCCAGCGAGAGGCAAGGAAGAGGTTCGTGATAGGGGTCTCAGTGGGGGCTCGTATGAGGCAGTGGCCATCTAAGCCCCGTGGATCGTGCCGAAGAAGTCGCAAACAGAACCAGATGCTTTGTGTGATGAATTTATGGCCTCATGTACATCTATTCGGATAGTTTAGCTTGCCAATATGTATTTCAACGAATTCTAAAGGCATTTTAGTCGCTGCGGTGATCGAACCACGACTGTTGCAAACTCCCATATATGGCATGCCATCCAGCGAACTGCGTACATGGCTCTGTCATACGGTAATCGACCATCTCCTCATAAACTGACTTTGCCACTGCAGATACCATGTACGGCCATAGCCAAGTGAAAAATCTGGATCCCGTCCGATCTCCGAGAGACAACCACTTGAGCGCCTGATTAGTAGCTGGGTCGGTGACGACCAGCGAACACCGGGTGTTGTACATTTTTGCTCTTCTCTCTTGTGGAGCAAAGATGATGCTTTTTGTGTTCTGCATTTGTTTCAGCCGCTGAAACAGAAGCTTGTGCGGTGACAATATTCTACTAGCCATTCATATACTTCTGCTCTCGGTCCGTGCTAGAGAATCATGATGCACGAAAATGTGTCATTTGCTTGCTGGTATACTGGACTATTTTCACTTTGATTGCATATCATAGCCTCGCTCTTGTAGCTTGTGTTATTTCAAGTCATCTTTGCCTGTACAGCCAATATGGTGGATTTGGACTGTGGTGTTTTGCCCTGGCCCGGACTTTCTTTGAAGGCCACGCCACGGTGAACAAATACAACGTGTTAACAGCACGTAGTGGCTCGAGAGCGGTAGAAGCAATCCGTACCATACATTCCAGGCAAAACGTCTTTCTGCCGCACTTGATACTGCCGTGCTATGACCTCACGTGCCATTCATGGCGCCACGGGCAACACGGCGCGCCTTCCTGCTCGGACAGTCACAAGAGGAACCGAGAGAACAAGAGTCGTGACAAGATCAATTCTATTTCATCTTTATGCTATACAAGCATTACTTGGATGCAGCATCTTCAAGCAGGTCCGACCATTCCGGCACCTTCTTGACCAGACTCCACATGTACTTTTCCAACTTGACCGCGCATTTACTATACACAGTCGTCGCATCATTATACAGCCTGCAGTTGCGAAATATGAGCTGCAAGTCGTCGATGAGCTCTTTCGGCTCCGCGTAGCCGTCCTGCAACAACCTGTCCTCCATGGTCGACAGATCCATCGGCTCCGTAATGACGGTATAGTAGTCCGGCACATCGTCCTTGTTGACCGGATGCAGAAACGGCCACGCCTGCCTGTGGTTCTGCACCTGACACAGCAGCCGCCGCAGCTCGGCAAAGTGCGGCCCGTGCTTGGGCACCCGCGCCAGCTGGTCCATGGCCGGACACCAGCCCGTCGCGCGAATCGCCGGAACGGACAGCGGGTCGATGGGCGCGACGCTGCCGCCGGCCCACTGCGCCGGCGGCGGGTGCACGACGTGGCTGCGGCTCAGCGGGCGAATCTTGGCGAGGATGGTCTCCCGCTGCCGCAGCAGCATGCGGCCGGCCTCGAGGTAGCGCACGCGCGGCAGCATGCTGCACTGCATGAGGGTCCCGCCCTCGTAGTCCTTGATGCAGCCCATCCACAGCCGCGGGTCGAGCGTCACCTCCTTGGAGAAGCCCTGCTTCTGGAAGTAGCCCGTGGCGTAGTTGTCCGCGTACGTGAGGAGGTGCATGACGGGGGTCGTGGCGCGCACGTAGTCCTTGAGGTGGCACATGAGGTGCGCCCCGTAGCCCTTGACCTGCTGGTCGGACGCGACGGCGCAAAAGACGACTTCGGCAAACGTGCGCGAGGGGAACGAGCGAAAGGAGATGCCGCCAATGACCTCGAGCGGGCGCTTGATGATGGCCATGGACAGGTGGGCGCGGTCGTAGACGAGACGGGCAATGTAATCCTTGGGCATCTTGGGCAGCTGCTTCTGGAATAGGCGTTTGAGGCCGGTGAGGATGATGAAGCTCTCGCGGGTGCCGTCGTTGTTGATGACGTGGTACTCAATCTCGCCGACCCTTTCTTCCAGCACGGCTGGCTGTGGCAATAGTCAGCGAGTGCTATGGAGAGTAGTGTGACACATACAACATACCTTGTCTGGAAAGGGTATTGTCTGCGGTTGGGCATGTTCTTGGTCACTCGTCGTTTTGAGTCGTTTCATATGAGAAGGGTTGTCCAACTCTCTTGAAGCCAACCGTCTGGTACCGAGTTTCGATGCTTGGTGTTGCAGGGCTGTGTGGTCGATTAGAGGCGGCTGCGTCTCTATGCTTCGACCATTTTCCGCCTGTCTGTGGTCGAAATGCCCTTGCAGGGACTCAGCAGCGCCGTTTGTCATCCTGCGCCGGCCGGGAAGGGTCTCTGCAGGAGCAGCGTCTCTTGTTCTGGCGTTTGCTTGGAATTTTGACTTCCGCCGCCGTCTCTTCCATACAGTTTGCGAGACGAAAGAATCAGCGCCACATCTTTACATAAACGTAATCCGTGTGACAGTGGCCCAGACGAGTTTGCTGCTTTGTTAAATTTGTGGTGACAAAGTGAGAAGATGGTGATGTATAAAAAGTCATGCACGTGTGCGACATGGCTTATATAATTCCCGTTTCGCCGTTGGACCCCCTGCAGCCACATTCTGATTTTGAAAGCTGTCTGAATGCACAATCAGTAACAAACAGCTCGAAACCGAGATGGCACGGTTGCGCAAGAGGGACACTCGAGTAAGCAAAGACCTGCTGTCACCGGTTCCTGGACCAAAGCCTCTGATGGTGTTGGACGACTTTATTGATAAAACACTGCAAATCAACCGGAGTGTATCCGTGTTTAAATTTTTTTTTTCAAAATTTACGTTTGTTTTTCATGAAGTTGGGGAACATCACGACCGGCTGTCGACAATCTCCTTGGCGACCTTGGCCGTGGCGTTGACTATTAGGGCATGCTCATGCCCATGGATTTTTTCTTTCAGCGCGTCCAGATCCTCGCCTTCCCATGGAATCTCCTTTACGAGGATAGGTGCGCCACGGTCGACCTCGGCAATGACATAGTGCGCCATGATGCCGGTGCGGGTGAGTGTGCCGGCCTGAAAGGCGGCAAAGGCGCGCTCAATAGCGCTGGCGCCGTCGAACTCGCCTAAAATAAAGAAAGGTCAGCGCCCGCATCACATTAAAGAGCAATTAGAAAGGGTCGAGACGCACCGGGCATGGCGGGGTGCAAATTGATGATGCGGATGCCTGCCTTGTCGATGGGATCTAGAAACGCTGGCGAAAAGACGTACATCCAGCCCGCGAGCACAATGAGCTCTGGTCGCTGTTCTTGCGGCGCGGCGAGAATCTTTTCTGCGAGCGCGGCATCGTATTGCCGGCGAGCTTCCGCAATCTTTGCCTCGTCCTTTTCACCTTTTTGCTGGAAGCCGTTGCTGATGAGGTTGTAGTATTCCCAAGGGATGCCTAAACTCTCACATTAGTATTCCCGCACTTTTAAACAAGAAACGAAAGAATCGCATGAGTTTTGGAAGCACAGCCGGAAATACCAGTGAAACTTACTCGCCTGGTCGGCACGAGCTGTGGCATGAGCGCTTTTGCGGTTGGTAATGAGCGAAATGATGCGGCTGTGTGGTAGACTACCGTTGGCGATGCCGTCGATGAGAGCTTGAAAGTTGGAGCCAAACCCCGAGGCCATGACCGTGATGCGGCATGGCGCGGATTGAGAATCTGCCATTTTGGATTTTGTTTCTTATAAAGGACTGGTTGATATTCAATTACACCTTTCCGTTTGCTTCATGTGGAAATACTTTCTCATGCTGGAGGTTTTTTGGAGTGCATCACGTGACGCAATGGGTACGGCCGGAATTGTTGTTGCAAGATGGCGGATTGCACACTTGTGAGAATTATTCATTTCAGTCGCATTTATATATTTCAACGAACAATTACAATCTATAATAGTTCTACACAATGTCATTAAACCTGCGGTGTCTATGTTGCTGCTGCGTGGTCCCAAAGAATGGAAGCTAGGTGTCGTGAGCAAGATGCCCGACCAATTGCAATCAAGGCCAAAAAAAAAAAGAAAACAATTCCCATCCAAAGTTAATTTGCTTCCACCAGGGGTCTGTACATGAAACCATGCGAGCTTGGTCAAGTGTCAAGGTACGATACGACACGCCGTCACAGCCATCCACTGTCACTGGCAATGTAACATGGGCGATCAGATGCGATGTGACGAATGGGTAGTCCCTCCAGGGCATGTCCAAGGGTCATTTCGATACGCGGCAACCTCTTTTTGGCGCGCCTGCAGGCTACCGCTAACATTTCCAAGAAGTCGGCTTCCAGAAAGCAAGTCAATGGCAGCTCACTAAGAACATCTACAGCACTGTTGAGTTTGCTGCCAACCGCATCAAACAAGCAATGATTCGCTTCACCCCACTGCCATTGTGACTAGCAAAGCCGATCTCCTGTAGTCCGATCTTGCCTCTTTACGTCCTGCGGGATGAAGCCAAGGGAACTCCTCACCAGAACAATGGTAACTGATGGGCGTTTGACTCACACACTCATCCATGTTTAGAACGACTTTGTCAGCGAGTACAACAACGGTGCGACTTGTGTCCCAAGAGACTATCATCGGTACTGTCAAAGGCGCCGATCTCGTCTTGAAGCAGAAGCTTTAGACGGGAGCATACGACGACAAAGGCGCATAGTTGGCCGATACGTGTAACATTTAGCAGCGAGTAACATTATAATTTTATTTGACGAAATGCAATCACCGACTACCTGTGCGCCAATCATCACCCTAACTAATTTGTACGCCATCCAGCTCGCCATCCAGCTCCTTCTTCACTTCCTCTTCCGCCCAGCACATGTCCACCGCATTCCTCGCCAGCTGCACCATCTCGGCTCTGCTCAGCCCCCCCAGCCGATGTGCCTTTTCCATGTTGCCGTCGATCCACACGTCGTGCATGTACACCGGGTCGTCGCTGTTGATGCAGAACCGGACGCCGCGGTGCAGCAGCCGCCGCAGCTTGGGGAACAGCGCCTCGGTCGCCGTCCGTCGGTGGTAGGCGTGCGGGCACAGCGTCAGGCCGACGCCCCTGCCCACCAGCCCCGCGACGAGCGCGTCGTCGTCGAGCGCGTCCAGCCCGTGGTCGATGCGCTCGACGCCCACGTCAAAGAGGGCCTGCCGGATGTGCTCGAGGGTGTCCTTTTGCCCAAAGTCGCAGTGCGTCGTGACGTGCAGGCCGTCGCGTCGGGCCCGCGCAAAGGCACGCGCAAAGAGCCGCGGCGGCCGCTCGTAGGCGTTGCTCGCCAGGCCGACGGCGTGGAAGAGGCCCCTGCCGCCGGGCCGCCGCGCCCACGGCAGTGCCGTCTCGTACGCCGCCTCGCCGGCCGCCACCGGCTCGTCGCGGAGGAAGCAAAAGATCCAGTTGCTGCGCACGCCGTATCGGGTCGCCGCGTCGTGCTGCGCCCGCAGGTAGCCGTCGAGTACGTGCTCCGCGGGGACGCCCCGGCGTGTGTGCGCCTGAATGTCGAAAAAGGGCTCCGCGTAGCGCACGTTCATCGCTCGGCAGCGTTGGAGGTAGTCCATGGCCAGCTCGTAAAAGTCGTCTTCGCGGATGAGCACCTCGCAGCCGGCAAAGTAGGCCTCGAGAAACGTGGGCACGTCCTTGCGGCCTCCCAGCTCCGGCCGGTGATTATAGGTGACGCGGTATGATTCCAGGAGCGCCTCGTAGGTCTTGTACTCTTGGTCCCGGAAGCCCAGTGGGATCTTGTTGCGCTGCGCCAGCTTCCATCGCAGCGCGGGTTGGAGGGTGCCTTCAATGTGAATGTGTAGTTCGACCTTGGGTAGGTCTGCGATAAAGGGCGAAATCTCGAGGCCGTTCATGTTCGTCTTTCTTTTTTTGTAATTTCTCGCAATCAATCTGCTTTGC
Organism: Akanthomyces dipterigenus; assembly: GCA_030783385.1. NCBI lineage: Eukaryota > Fungi > Ascomycota > Sordariomycetes > Hypocreales > Cordycipitaceae > Akanthomyces > Akanthomyces dipterigenus. The sequence goes on along the minus strand of JARJRE010000258.1, from coordinate 58,406 downwards.
AAGGAGAAAAGATGGAAATCAAGCTCCGATGACAGAAAACGGAGCTCGCCGGCGCCGCGCCGTCGTTATTGCCGTCGCTCCGCTGCCGGCCAATACAACTTGCAATGCTACCCTCCCCGCCGCCACTCTCCATTTCCCCATTCTACATCGACGCGACAGTGGATTGTCAACGGCCAGTTCCCCGAACTCGGGTACCTTGCGCGGGACCGACTCGCCCTGTTTACGCCCTCTGTAGCGCTAGTCTGCCTACCTGCCGTGAACGTCTCAGTGGCGGTGGCGGTTTTTGGATAGACTCGCCGACCGACCGGACCGGCCTTATCTGTTGTCCTGGGATAAAGAGCTGTCCCGCCCATGTCACGAGAGGGGGAGAGACAGCGACTGCTTCAGTCTTCAGACACAATGGCCGGGCCATCGAACATGGCTGTGGAAGAGGGCGGTCGCGATGATGCGGCTATCGCACGGCGCGTTCTGCGCAAGATTGACCGGGCCATCATTCCGCTGCTTTTTGTGACCTACATGCTCAACTTTATGGACAAGGTCATTCTTTCGAGCGCCGCCGTATTTGGCCTGACAGAGGATACAGTGAGTTGCCCTGGACGGCAATGTGTTGACACCAGTACTGAATCATCAGCACCTCCACGGTCAGCAGTATAGCTGGGTCAGCAGCATCTTTTACTTTGGCTATCTCGTCTGGGAGTATCCCACCACGCTTCTCATCGCCCGCTTACCCGTCGGCAAGTACCTCAGCGCCAACACGGCGTTCTGGGGCATCACTGTGGCTGTCACGGCTGCATGCACCAACTTTGGCGGCCTCATGGCAGTCCGTTTTCTGCTGGGTGTCGCAGAGGCCACCATCACCCCGGGCTTCATGTTTCTGACGTCCACATGGTACACGCGTGACGAGATGCCCACACGCGTGGGCATCTGGTTTGCAGGCAACTCGGTCGGCGGACTGGTCTCGAGCCTGATTGCCTTTGGCGTCGGCCACATTGAGGACAATGTCCACCCGTGGCGCTGGATGTACATTATTCTTGGTGTTGCGACATTTCTCTGGACCATTCCCATGTTCTTCTTCCTCCCCGACACAATTTCCAAAGCCCAGTTTCTGACGCCAGAGGAGCGCCAAGTTGCAGCGCGCCGTACCATGGTCGCCGGCACAGGAAGCACCGAGAACACTCGCTTCTCGTGGGAGCAGGTTCGCGAGTGTCTCGTCGACCCCAAGACGTGGCTCATCTTTTGCATCGCCATCCTCGGCCAGATCCCCAACAGCGGCACGCAAAACTTTTCCAACATTATTGTCAAGTCATTCAATTTCACCAGCCTGCAATCCACGCTCATCAACATTCCTTACTCCCTCCTCACTGCGGCTGTCATTGCTGGCACAGGGTGGCTGGCGGGCCGCTACCGCACGCTAAACTGCATCCTCATCATCGCAGTCGTGCTTCCGTGCGTTGTTGGCGCAGCAGTCATTTACTGCCGCGAGAAGATTCCCTCCCATGGCGTGCAGCTCTTTGCTTATTTTCTGCTGTCGCCCGGCCCCGCGTCCATGCCTCTCAACATGGCGCTGGTGCAGTCCAACTTCAAGGGCGTCACGAAAAAGATGACAATCACCGCGCTGCTCTTCATTGCGTACTGCACTGGTAATATTGCCGGACCACAGTTCTTCCGTGCGAGCGAGGCGCCGACGTACAATACGGCATTCAGGACCATCATCATCTGCTATTCCATGGTCATTGTCTTGGCTATTGTGCTGCGGATATATCTTCAATGGTTCAACGCTCTCAGGTCAAAGATGGAAGGTATTCAGGGCAGCGCGGCTTCGGCGGGCGCAGTGGCAGATGCCAAGCTGGGTGACGGCACTGATGCCGCGCCGGTGCAACTTCGACCCGAGGCATTTGAGGATGTCACAGACTGGAAGACTGCTGGATTCAGATACCGACTGTGATTTAGTGACCATTACCAGTAATACGAGACTGCTTCAAGAGTCGCGTTAGTTGTTCGACCTTGTCTATGCCAGTATCCCCAAAACAGGGCACGAGATGGCGTCGTCCCGGCTCCAAAATTCAGCGTCGAATATGTTTGTTGCCGTGAGTACAAAGTTTTGACTCAAAAAAGTAAAAGAGCTGTCGTTCTTGGACCCCGGGAATCCCGGGAAAGGGCGACAAGGTCTGAGTTGGCTGGTGCAGCGAGACAGGGCTCAGCTGCCTCGCTTGCCATAGCAGAGGCGCTGTCTTGTAAGTGCATGTTACACCCTGGGCAGTGCATTTGACGCAAGACGGCTTCCTCCCGTCGCATTTGACGTGGCGTTGCCTGGAACGCAGCTATACGAGCGTATAGTGTCCTGCAGATGTACCGGCAAGACATGCAACCAGTGCGTGTTTGAGGCGCCCATTTCTTCTGTCTGAGCTTTTCCATCGCGGCGTCACGCATACCAGCTTTCGTACCGCTGGCAGTGATGACACGACAATAGTAAAAAGAGAGTGATCAGAAGATGCAAGTTTGCTACGGAGGTGCGACACAAAAGTTTGGTAAATTGCACATATGAATCGGCTACGAAAGTCCCAGCTAGGTTACATTATTAGTCAAACCTGGCCGCAGCCAGATCCTCCCCGGACGGGCCTACTTTGACAAGGCTCTGGCCAATGATTGACGACAACGGCGCTGATTTGCCATTGCTCGATGCAAGTTATTGTTCTCGAGGCAATATTGGCCTACAGTAACCCTATGCGGGCAAGTGTTTCCTGTGTTCGGCAGCCCATTCCCACGAAACAAGGCTACTTGCCGCAAGATGCTGCAATCGGTCACATGTTAGATTTCAGAATAGGTCTATACCAGGGTAGACCTTTTAGTATGATATAATGTTCGCCGCGGAAGTGGAATACCAGTAAAAAAACTCGCGTCAATTCTTTGTCCCAATCAGGTAAAATAACCTTTATTACTGCAGAAATAAATATTGCAGATTCAAGTAGTGTAATTGATTAGCTGGGCTGGGCTGGCGGATAGCTAGCCATAGTAGAGCGTAATGCCAACTCTAGCTCAGCACAAGGTAATCCTACAACAGAATACCTAGTGTCAAGTTCATACCACTATTTCTTCAGAGCATAAATCGGCCGACTCAATCTTGCAAAGATGATGCCATCCTTTAGATCTTGCTCTCGCCCAAGTCATCGGCGAGTTTCGAGCCGACCAGGCGTATATCGAGCAATGCGCCAACGATGGCGTGCGGCCGCTCACGCTCCATAAACACATTGCGGTCGGTGACTTGCTTCAGCGTCGGCGAGCCGCGGTCTGTACTAGATCTGTTGGCCGAATGGCTGCTTATGGCTGCTTTATGTACATTGTATCGGCAGATTGGGTTCCTCCTTGTTGAATCCTGCCCCTGCAGCCTGATTAAAAGCATCATGTGCTATAGCTGGATGTCCGCACTTTGGCTAACTATTGCCCTGATGGTGGGAGCGGCAACTGCCACCAAAAAAAAGAGGGTTGTCACGCAAGTCTTCAGCACAGGGCATAGAAATGGGGGGCCGTTGAAAATTGACTGCAGAGAGGAATAGTAGAAGCTTATTATTACACGGAAATTGGCGGCCGGATAAATACATGTATATGCACAGGCTCGCATCGCGTGCTCCTCTATGAAGCTCGGAGACCTGCGTTACTCTCTTCCATTTTAAAATGCTTTCCAACATTGTTCTCATGGCCCTCGCGCCTGCCACCTGCCTCGCGCAAAGCCCCGAGTCCAAAGCCGCGACTCCCAGCGGCCTCGGCTTCTTCAGCGTCCAGCGACTAAAGCAAAATTGCGAAAGATCCGGCTGCTACACTGACCTGTACGTCAATGGGCAGCGCGGCTACATACCCGACGCCTATTCAGCAGATTATATCCCTTCAAGCGGAGCGGCACCATAAAACGAGGTCCGATATTAAAGAGAATATGTTTGCAAGCCGCGGACACTGAGATCCCCCTCTCCTCAAAAAATCAGCAGACTAGTTTTTCCATTCATCTTTTTTAACAGGCATTCAATAATGGCGAGAATATATATTCTATCTTGCCAGTAACCGGCGCGGCCACCGATCGGCCCTGTCGACTTGCCGACTCTTGGCAGCCAAGCACCAAGGTCGCCAACTCACTGTACCCATCGGAAGATCCCACGCTAATCAGTTATTCTCCCATGACATTCGTATGCTTGGCCGATCAGTCCGATCCATTGATAACAGCTGAGCCTTCTCATGGGTGGATTTTTCATCTCCAGCATGAGATGACGACGCTCGTGAAACTAGTCATCACGGTCTTATTGAGGACCTGAGCATGGTGGGGTAGGCACTGACACGCAGATTGCGAGTCGTTATTGGTCGGGCGAGCATATGTGAGGTCCTTCACTTCATTTCAAGACTGGCGGACAGGGGTCAAACGCGACAGAAAAAGTCGTGATGCATGAGCTCTCCATGGGTGGACGCTAGCTGCTCCTGTGAGTTGCTCCGCGAAGAAGGGCTTAGTAGGAGTTGTTGGAGTCGTTCATACACACAGCCAGTCCAAGGGGAAATCTTCTACTACGCGCTGGGGTTCGAAATCAGAACAGCATTTGCTGGTAAGTGATTTGATGAAGATTATGTGTGTAATTCGCAGCCCTTATTTTGCTAGTGATGTTGTGGCGGCAGTAGTTGAGTGATGAGCAGCTCATGCCTCACTAGTTCTCTTGTATCAAGATTTGCCCAACTCTGGCCCATAAAAGAGCGATTCAAGCTTCAAACCCACTACAGAGGGTCCTCGGGAATTCAAAACGCACATCCTCAGACCGCGAATCTATTTTGAGCGTTTCACGTCTCAACGAGTCATGCGGTTAGTGTCTTCACATCGTGTCGTCCATCTCGTTATGCGCGCAATGTGTACAATACGCAGTGTACTTGCACTGATGGATTATGTGCTGGGTTATTGTCACGGATCTTATGCCCGCGTGAGTCGCCCTCGGCTAGCTATCACGACAATGTTCCCACAGAGTATAAATCTCCCTTGCACCGCCTCGGCGAGGAGCCGGCAGTACTGCCCTCAGCACCAGTGCGAAGAGAAAACAGGAAACACTCGATATTGACACCGGACTGATATTCTTCCTTTGTCCAAACTCCTGTCCCAACAATGGTTGGACCAATCAGCGCTCTTGCCTTGACGCTACTTGCTGCTTCAACGGCGGCCGCAGGTGTCGACAGAAGGATTGTCAAAGGCCAAGATGCTAGACCTGACACATTTACATCCCTCGTCAGCATCCAAGATGAGAAAGGTTACTACTGCGGCGGCAGTCTGGTGGACAGCACCACTGTCGTTACCGCCGCGCACTGTGTCGCAGGGAAAGCCGCCAAATCCTCCTTTGTCAAAGCAGGCTCCTTGGTAAGTGTCCTGCTGCTTATTTGACAACCCATCACACATGACAAAAACGCAATCCTCGTCGCATAAGCCAAGCCACTTATTTCACCCGGTCTAAAAGGGCCGCGAAGAAAACAGAAGCCTAACCGACCATATAGAGTAGCACAACAGGCGGTGTTGATGCCCCAGTCGATTCCATCACCATGTTCCCTGGGTTCCAGAACGACAAGGAAATCAGCGTCGGCACTCCCTTTATGGTTCACGACATTGCCATCTTGAAACTTGCCAAAGCAATCGAGATTAGCAACACTACAAGCTATGCGAAGCTCCCAGCACCAGACTCTACGCCTCGAGTCAATTCCACCGCGTTGGCGGCCGGATGGTGCGTTCAATCCCCACAGCAGCCACTTTCATCTCTATCAAATAGAAGAAAACGAAGCCGGAAATTCGATGCTAACTATTCAAAAGGGGCCGGCCGGCTCAAGGCAGCAGTCTTGTCACGCAGCTTCGCACGGCTGAAATCCCGATACGCGCATGCACCGACTTTGTCAACTTGGCCGGCGTCGGCACCGCCGAGAACATCCCGCGCACCATCGTGTGTGCCGGTGAGCAGAATGGCAGAAATGTGTGCAAGGGTGATAGCGGAGGCCCCCTGATAGATCAAAAGACCGGCGAGCTGATTGGTGTTGTGTCGTGGTCATTCTTTGGCCCAAACTTTGAACTGTGCCAGACATCCGCTGCTTTTAGCAAAGTCAGTAGCTACTTGTCCTTTATAGAGCAAGGTATGAAGCCTGGCGGAGCTGATTAAGGCTGCATCGACTTTGACCTGGCATGGCAGTTGAGCAGAGGATGCTTTGGACAGTGCGGCATAGTTTAGTGATGAAAGTAATTGCTCTACACTGTCTAGTACATTATGTGAATAGTTTCCGAACCAACGACAACATTACTACAGCCCGCACTCCATGTTGCGTCTGGTATTCATCATCATCTTTACTTTGCCATTACACATACCCGCGAATCAGCCCTACCTTTTTCCCATTCTGCGTGTTTCCGAAATGTGTCTCACTTTGGGCAGGTGGTTTGACATTTGATCCCACGCGGATCTTCGTCAGCCTACACGTGTAAGGTATGCTGAATATACAAGGAACGGGCGACTTGGCTTGGCTACAATAGTTTAAAGGTGAATAGATGCCTGAAATAGCCCTGCACAACGAGTCGTGCTCAGCAGAGTAGTGACCACGACCGGCTGGTGCATGAGGTGTGGAAAGTCGAAGCTTTTGGTTAAATATCTTGGAGATTCATCTCGCTTATTTTAATCCCAAATACTCGTCTAGATGGTTGGTACAAAGGCGAGAGACTACCATTTGCATGTGCTTGACACCGTCCCTACTCTGTGCCTCTTACTAGCTGTCAGCACTACGCATTCCCTGCAAAGAGGGGAATATTCTGTCGCTGGACTGAATGCCTTGCTAGCTTGTTCTGCCGTCAAGTCTTCCCTTTTAGACACAACGCCGAAAGATTTATTACATTCAAATGCCGAGAGAAGAGACCAGTCTGACAGCACTCTTGGCGTGGCGCTTGTGTGTGAGATTGAGCCACAGCTGTGCACCGGCAGTGTCAGCTAGACCCGAAGCCATTGTGCCTGATCAGCCATCGACATATTTTCCCGTCCAATCCATTGTCATCCTTTCTCTTGGCGCCAACACACTTGTAGCTGGCAACGTGAGAAGGCCTGTCTGGCCTTGTACTTGATCGAGGAACTGGCGATTGACGGACTTTGGACGGAAAAGGGCATGTGCTATGCTGAGCGATACGTTGCATGGAATAACCAGTGTTGTTTCTAGCGTGACCAGTGCTGATCAGTTGAAAGACGCAACGCGGGGCCAGACATCGCATTACATTGTGGCAATTAAATGCAAGTTGCATGGAGAAATACGTTGCCAAAATACTTGACTCACCAAAGTGGCCGGGGAAACAATGTACTGGAAAGGCATCGACAGGCGCAGGAGGCCGGAAATAGAGTCTAGTAGAGACTTGTCGCTACCTTGGCAATCCTTCAACACCACGATCGATCCAAGAAAAAAAGACGGCCTTTCTTCATCCTCATCATACATATTTCCCCACAATCTATTCGACCGATTGGAGGTGCTTCGATTGGCTGTTCGTCAGCCCATTCAACCAGGCAAGGGTCAGTTCTTGGCAATAAATTAGGCGCTTTCCCGATTTGGCAGCTCGTTCGTGAATGAAACGTTGAATCCCCCGCTACTGGACAGACTGTGTGATTGCCCTCCCTCTCCTGGCGCAGAAGGCGTGCCCCTGGTGCCATGTAGGGGATAATTACCTCGAAGCGTCCGTGGAGGGATGGCAGTTGACAGCGCAGGTCTGGCCGACGCTTGGGACGGAAGCCACCGCTCCATTTTGGTACGTCGGCCAAGCTGTCATTGGTGAGGCCCAAGACGTGGGGTTCGCGCGCCGGACCATCACGCCCTCGCGTGCAAATCCGAGACGATGGCTTGCCCCATTCTCGGCATTGGCGAGCAAGGCCTCTATGCCCATGCATGTAGCAGAGCCGGGAAACTGCGCCGGTTCTGGACAGCGGCATGACGGATCGGCAACGGCAACGAACCACTGTGTAAATTACACCGGATGAAATGCAACCTTGGACTTGGCGTGGAGATCCTGGGATGACTGGGAGGGTCATTGAGAAGGCAGAAAGACCGAGGACGAAGTAGCTTCCCCATTATATACTAATCTATACAAGAGTTGGAAAACTTATATAAACTCTCATTCAATTGCTTCATCATCCAGTCTGTTCTTCGCCAGTCTCACAGCAAACACTGAGAAAGATATCAGCGCTCCTTTACAACGCTTCATACTGTACATATCCCACAAGGCTCTGTGAGCTAGTCTCATTTCTCTTGTATATTTCTCCCCAAGATCTTTCAGCGCCATCCTCTAGCATGCATGCCAAACTTAGCATCGCTGTAACCGCTCTCGCAGCAGCCGTCTCTGCAGCCCCCTCCACCGTCGTCGCCCGCTACGGCGACTCCTACACCTTTTACCAGGGCGACGGGTCTGCTGCCAGCGGCTGGCCCGCCCAGAGCGCCTGGGGCTCCTTTGACCAGCTCTGGGACGCCAACGTGCCGCTCATGCAAAGGTCGTGCGGCTGGAACGGCTGGGGCGCCGACAACTCGGCCGACGAGATCAGCAGCATCAGGAGCGCCATCACCCAGGTCGCCGGCGAGTCGGGCGTTGACGGCCGCTTCCTGCTCGCCGTCATGATGCAGGAGAGCAAGGGCTGCGTGCGCGTGCCCACGACGGACAACGGCGTCCGCAACCCGGGCCTCATGCAGTCGCACAACGGCCCCGGCAGCTGCGCGGGCCAGAACCCCTGTCCGGTCAGCCAAGTCACCCAGATGATTCGTGACGGCGCCAGCGGGACCTCGTCGGGCGACGGTCTCCGGCAGACGCTGGCGCAGGCGCAAGGTGCCACCGGTGACAGCGGCAGCCGCACGTTCTACGGGGCTGCGCGTCTCTACAACAGCGGCTCTGCCGACTATGGCAACCTCAACAACGGCCTCGGGAGCACTGCTTGCTACGCCACTGATGTGGCCAACCGCCTCACTGGGTGGACTCTTGCTCCCTCTCAGTGCCGTGCCTAAGTCATAAGTTCAAATAGGCTGAGCACGCGACGCGACATTTCTCTTCTCCGAGTACATATTGTTTACGGGGCAAAACTGCAGATGAAATGCACATGTATATAGCCCATTTCTCTTTGTATTTAGTTTCGCAATGAATATATTCGTTTGTCTTGCACGAGGCTGCTTTATGCCATAGAGTCTTGTGTAGTGTCGCGGTACGGGAGAAGAAGTAGGGTCTCGCAAAATGTTGACCAATACGGATATTGGAGTTGGCTCCAGAGAACAGCAGGGTGTCTTTCACCACAGAACGGGAGCCAGTATCAATCATTGTGACTTGTCGCAGCCTCGACGATATCGGTATACTTTACCAGACGTTTGCTTGTATATGTAAAGATATACATTTGTCATTGACACATTTTTGCTGACGACATCAAGTGACCTTTTTACCTCCAGTCGTTGTTCCATCCGGCTTGTTCGACCACAAAGGCAAGAGCAAGCTCGGCGAAGCGCGCCATGTGCTGGAAATAGTTAGCAGTCAGGTCCTTCTTTTTTCCTCATTCAAAAAAAAAACCTCACATCAAGAGAAAATTTGCCAGTATCGTCGTTGACATCCATAGTGTCGTAGATTCCGTGGATATACGGATCAAACTCTCCGCTGATGGGGTCACCTTCAGAGGCGAACGCGGCAGGGAATCCCGCATTGGTGAAAGACATGTAATCCGAACCAGCACCCCTGAAACACTTAGCGAGTCTTCATCGACATACCATGATTATAGCCACTTACTCCTGCAGTTGGTAGACAGCAGCGTCAATGCCGCTATACTCCTGGGCCAAGCCAAGGACCCATTTGGTCAGAGCCTTGTCAGCAGAAGTCTCAATGATGCCAATGGACTCTGTGGCATTCGTGGCAACGAAAGCCGTCATATCCTAGAATGTTTTAGCCATGATAGCTTCTTATTCCAGTTCCCAATACGTACGAATTCTAGCATAGCACCGATAGTCACACCGGCTTCCTTCTTATACTTGGCAATAGCCTGGCTGCCGAGCAGGCCACCCTCTTCGGCAGCATACCAGTGGAACTCGACAGGCCCATTGCGAGGGATGTAGCCGCTGTGAGCAAGAACGCGGAATGCATCCAGAATACTGGCAGTGCCGGAGCAGTCATCATCAGCACCAGGCGCGGGCAGCAGCGGGAAGAGATAGTTCATGGAATCCTGATGGGCGCCGAGAATAGTGATGGGCGCAGAAAAGTTGGCGACCTTGGGCTCAAACCGAGCAATGATGGAGGGCTGGGGAAATGAGTGCGGGAACACGTCGAGCGAAATATGAGTATGAAAGGGAGCATCCTTGATGATCTATCCGACTGATTAGCCAGCTTCACATGAGACGTGGCGTGAGACGTACGTCGGCGATGTGGTCACGAAGCCACAGCGCGCTCTTCTCGCCGGCAACGCTTCCGAAATAACGGGTATAGAAGCTCGTCATGTGCTTCAAGACAAACTCCATGTGCTCCGTGGAGACCTGAGGAAAGAGAGGCTTTACTAGTCTCTGCTGCGAGAGTTTGGGCAGGTCTGTGTGCGTTAGTCACAACCTCATCAAGGCAAAGTCTACAAGACCAGCAAGGAGAATCTTCTTACGAGCTTTGCCAGACTGTGCAGAAAGCGCGTTTTGCTTGTAAAACTCCTCGTAGTCGGTGACGTCGGCAAACTTGCGGCCCTTGCGGCGGAGCCTCATCTTGTCGCCCTCTGTCAGCCATTGCGGCTCTTTTTCGCCCGCAATGCGCAGGAGGCGCTTCTCGGCGAGTTTATCGGCGTCATCAGGATGAAGCGCAATCCACGCATCGACGGGGTCCTTGTGCTCCTTGAGCACAGCGAGGATGGCTGGGTCGACCTTGTGCAGTGCGTTGGCGTTGTGAGAGAAGACAATCTGGCTGTCTTGCGAGGCGGCGCCGAGGCCAGCAAAGCCGAGAGCCAATAGGAGTAGCGCGCTTTTACGTGTAGACGGCGCCATTGTGAGATGTCGGCTTCTGGACGTTGTTTGGATGAATATGCGATGTTGGTGATGAAGATGAGCAGTGACAGGGCGACGTAGCGTGCCTGTTATTTAGACAGTGAGACTGCGGGTACTAAACTGGTCGCCATGGCGCCATCCAGGCATGCGACAGCGCTATGAAGCTGATGTTATTGGCTGCGGGTGACGTACCCTACAAGCCTCAGAAATGGTTCACGCCGAGCCTTGTCTCTCACACGAGGCTACACTCCATCTGATCTAACAAGTCTTCAATCCTTCTGAACTATTTGTTTCTTCAACTTTAATTGCGATCTACATGCACGAACAGTCCGAGTGGTGATGCTGTGGTAAAGTGTTTCTTATTAAGCTTCTCAAATCACGGGTATAACTAGTCTACATGCAATAATCAACAGAGCACAAAAGAAAGAGTCCTCACAACCCTAGTAAGTGATGACAACCATCTTGTTCACGTAGGCAGCGCCCATATCCTGCACCAGGTTCCTGGCAACCCATTTCCCAGCATCCTCCCGAGAAATGGTATACCCAATAGCCTTGGACGCAAAGCCCGTCTTGGGGTCCTCGATGCCCACGCGGATAGCGTTTTCCGACTCGCCATCGGTAAGCAGACTGGGACGGATAATTGTAAACTTTTCGTCGCTAGCCACCAGCTTCTCCTCCATCTTGACCTTGTCGGCGTGCGGGCCCTTGAGCGCCAGGTAGAGCGGCACCATGAGCAGAGGAAGGTCACGGCCAAACTTGGAGATGCCGGTGCTGCTGCAGGCGATGACGTGCGGCGCGCCGCTGACACCCTGCTTGCGGAGGGAAGCAATCGCAGTGATGAGGGTATCCATGCCAACCTCGCAGACCTGAGGCTGGTCGATGCCCATCTTGGCGGCGGAAAATTTCCCGCCGATGGTGGTGATGATCTTGTCGACGAATGTACCATCCGGCGCCACAATAAGCTGTGAAACACTGTCCACGTCGTGCGCGTTACCCTTGACGATCTTCAGGTTGTGGGCCTGGAGGCTGTCGAGCTTCTTGGGTTCACGGCAGAGGGCGACGCATTGATGGCCAGCGTCAAGAGAATGCTTGAGAGCGCCAAGGCCAACACCGGTGGAGGCGCCAAGGAAAGCAATGTTGGAAGGCATTGTAAATTTTTGATAGAATGGCGGACCACTTGTAATGCTTGAGGGATGATTTGGATGTTGTAGGGCTGAATAGCTTGGTGACTAGTGGCTGGGGGACTGAGCACTCGTAATGAGAAGATGTGATGAGAAGATTGGAATTGTTGATTCTAATGATGCTATATTTTTTGCTTACGAGGTGGGATTGAATAACATTTATACCTTCGGTCCTCCTTGCCATCTCGCCTTATAGCTGCCGACGACCAACCGACCATTATTATTGCGACTAAACCTCATGAGACCGCTAGCGACCCGCATCAGCGGCGCTCTCTCGCGTACTTCTCGCCTGTTCTCGAGTCCTACAGCTCCATGTACAGAGCGCAGGCTGCGGAAGCTGCTGAACGTGGCCTAGCTCAAGCCGCTCTAGCCTAGCCACGCTGCGGATGGTTGGCTGCCTGGCTCTCGTCGTAGTCGTCAGCACTTTGCGGAGGGCGGGCCAGACTATCTCGTGCTTCGCCGACTTTCTTCCCAATCGTCGCTTCAGTAATCCACTGTGGAATCACTCAGCAGAGGCCGCAAGACTCGGGGTCATGCTAAACTGAATTCTCCACTGCTGTGCAGTGACGACTGTTGTCAGCCTCGTTTCAAGATGAATGTGCCAATGTCGGGAGACCAATACCCAGCAACAGCAGGCCCCACACCGCCCGCGACGGTCTTGTCCGAGAGAAACGCGAGAAGTGACCGAGCCGGTGGTGAAGGCGGCGCATCCAAGCCGCGAAGCTGCGTCACATGCCGCTCCCGAAAGGTACGCTGCGATAAGAAGTCGCCATGCTCCAACTGTCGTCGGGCTCAAATTCCATGCGTCCTGCCCTCGGATGACAAGCCTCCGAGATGGGCTAGACGGTTGGATCGTCTGGCTCACGCTGGCGGTGCTGCGGCTGCCCCCATTGATGCTGGATCGAACCAGGTCATGAGTCGACTGCAGAATTTGGAAACTTTGGTAAAGAATCTCAGTGCCGAATTACACCAGGCGCGAGTAACTGGGAGTCCTACCGCCCAAGGTCCGGCATCACCCCCATCGATAGAGGCATGGCCGGCTCAACAAGCGGCATCGCCGGCCTCGACCGCCTCCAACTCACAAGCACGCAGAGCGCCGGGGCGACTGATCCCCGGAAGCGCGGGTCGGAGCCAATACCTTGCAAGTGGTTTCTGGTCGCAAATTAGTGACGAGGTATACTTTGATTCTGTAACTTGCTATATTATGAACTAATCAATCGACAGCTTGACTCACTCAAAATCGAAACAGGGCAACTAGTAGATGGTGAATCTGAAACTTCTGATGACGGGTTCTCCTCGCCAGCGACGAACCGATCTACTCTTGAACTAGACCGCACACCTGCACAACGTCACGCCTTCTTATTTGGAAGCAACTTACGCCAGCAAGCCAGTGTTGCAGGCTGTCAACCTCTTCCATCGCAAGTTCCGTTTCTTATCGATATATTCGCCACGAATGTGAATATGATTGCGCAGGTTGCTCATATTCCAACTGTTCGAAAAATGATTCGTGACGTACCTGGTGGGGACTTGTCAGCTTTGAGTCCTACAGACTCGGCGCTCATGTTCGCCATTTACTATGCCGCCGTCACATCTTTGGAAGAGGCCGATGTGAGCGCTGAGCATCTCGTTCAGCATAGTTCACGTTCTGATGTATTTGTCACAGGTTAGCCTCAATTTCGGCACAACGAAAGCCAAGCTCAACTTGAAGTTCCGCGTCGGTTTTGAGCAAGCAATGGCCAGCGCCGATTTTCTCAACAACCCGACCCTTGTTCTGGTGCAGGCAATAGTCATCTTCCTCTTTCTCGCCCGTTGCCACGATAGCCCTAGGTTCATTTGGATGATGGCGGGCATTGCGATTCGGATGGCGCAGGCCATCGGCCTCCACCGCGATGGCAGCCACTTTCCAGACCTGACACCCTATGAAATTGAGATTCGGCGACGAGTTTGGTGGGCGATCCTCATGATTGATGCTCGCGCATCGGGAGACCAGGGAACAGATCTCACCATCTTGCAAGATGGATTCGACACTCAACTACCGCTCAACATTGATGACGATGACATTAAGGTCGATACAAAGGTGATGCCAGAGGGGCGAGAAGGAATCACTGACATGACAATCACACAAGTATCTTGCGGTCTAGTCGACGTTGAAAGGAAGATGATTGCCAAACAAAAAGAAAGCCCCGCATCGCCAGACATATCGAGTGCAGTGTTCGACGAACTGTTTGCGAGACTTGATCACAGTTATCTGCGGCACTCCAATCCGAACGGCGACATCGTATACTGGGTGGGAGTCATCATTGCACGACTGGTCGCTGCCAAGATGACGCTTGTTTTGTATCTGCCAACAATTATGTCTGCGCCACAAGACCTGTCATCGAATCAAAAGAGAGACAAACTTCTCGTTGCTGCTATTGAAGTGGCCGAATACAACCACGCGCTCAACGCTGAAGAGAAATGCAAACATTGGCGCTGGGTGTTCCAGACATACACTCATATTTACGCCATTGTTTACTTGCTTCTATCTGCAACGCAACGACCGTGGTCTCCGCTCCTAGAGCGTGCATGGCTCGCATTGCAAAGCCAATGGCTGATACCTGCCCAATACAAAGCCGAGCAAAAGGTCAACGTTTGGGTGCCAATCAGGAAGTTGACTGTCAAGGCCCGACGACATCGCGACGCGGAATTCAAGCGGCTGCATCAGGACCCGGCTGCTGTGCAGCGACTTGAAGAGGAGTATCAGCAGGCAATACAGCCAGCTAGCCCTGGCCCATTCCCCGGCCAAGATAATATTGCGTGCATTCGCTCGCGCTGGCTGGGCATCCTGACCATGTCCCCGGGCTCTATCAGCACAAATGAGTTACCAGCTGCACCCGGTAGTAATTCTGAACCAACACAGTCTGGGGCCCCAAATTTGCCCCAGTTTCAAGATGCATCGGCCGCTTCTCTCCGCAGCAACGGGCCGACGGCTGGCGACATTTACGGCCATGGGCCGAGCCAACCTCACGGTCCTGTCGCAGGCGCAGCTCTGAATATTGGTTCTACAAGTGCGGAATTTGGGCCTTGGATATGGAATGAAGATGAGCCCGCCTCTGGACTTTTCACAGACCTCGTCGCAAACGACACGGATATCCTTGATATGGATCTAGACACTGACATCGACTGGTCCAGCTTGCTTACGGCAGCGGAGCTGAGTTAGCACACAGCGCAAGGAAAGAATCCTTAATGAGAATGTTAGACAGGCTGACGATTGCCGCTGATTTGATTATGATCTCGTAGTTTCTAGATTACATTTAATTCAATTGTGTGTTCATGCTGCCAGCCGCCCGGCGCGGTTGCCTACATAGCGGAGAATGGTTCTTCCGCGGCGGTCGCAGTGCTAAAAGTTGGCCACCCAACACCTAGCTTGCCTCTACCTCACTCTCGCATTCTTGGTACCTATCTTCCTAGAGATCAAAGAAAATGGCGTGGAGAAACCAGGGCATTACTGGATCGAACAACATCCCACTCGGCGCCCGCCGGCGGTTCGCTGCCGATGGCGAAGGCGACGGTGGTTCGACGCCTGATCGCGATCTGAAGCGTGGTCGCGACCCCGAACCTCGAACAAACGAACCTAGCGGTCCTCGCCAGCGCAAGAAGCGCAACCGCTGGGGCGATGCCTCCGAGAACAAGGCTGCTGGCCTGATTAACCTTCCTACTGCGATCACGTCTGCCATGACGAGCGAACAGCTGGAAGCTTACACTCTTCATCTTCGCATTGAAGAAATTAGCCAGAAGCTTCGCATCGACGATGTTGTCCCTGCCGACGGCGACAGGTACGCATTAGCCCACCTCAACCTCAACGACTCGCAATACTGACATTATGCTTCTAGATCACCCTCGCCTCCTCCCCAGTACGACAACCACGGCCGACGTGTCAACACTCGTGAATACCGCTACCGCAAACGCCTCGAGGACGAACGCCACAAGCTGATCGAAAAGGCCATGAAGACCATTCCTAACTACCATCCGCCACAGGATTATCGTAGACCTACCAAGACGCAGGAGAAGGTCTACGTCCCTGTTAACGACTACCCGGAAATTAACTTCAGTATGATTGCTAACCCTTCAACCCTAACCAAGACGATGCTTTGTCTCCCCCCTTCCAAACCCCCGATTGAAGTCTGATCCGCCCTGGCTGCCGGACCGGGCCTGGATTATGGGATCCTTCGTCGAAACGGGCTTACTCTTGACATTACTTTCTTGCACCCCTTGACCATGATACTAACACGTAGCTCTCCCCCTCAAGTTGGCTTGCTTATTGGCCCTCGTGGCAACACTTTGAAGAAAATGGAGACTGAGTCGGGCGCCAAGATTGCTATTCGCGGCAAAGGTTCCGTCAAGGAGGGCAAGGGTCGCTCTGACGCCGCTCACTCTAGCAACCAGGAAGAGGATCTGCACTGCCTGGTCATGGCTGATAACGAGGACAAGATCAACAAGGCCAAGCAGTTGATTCACAATGTCATTGAGACGGTATGTGTAACCCCCTTTCCTGCCACACCAATTAGCCGCCGCTAATACAACACGCGCAGGCTGCTTCTACACCGGAAAACCAGAACGAGCTCAAGCGTAACCAGCTTCGAGAGCTTGCTGCGCTGAACGGTACTCTGCGAGACGATGAAAACCAGGCCTGCCAGAACTGTGGTAAGATTGGCCATCGTAAATACGACTGCCCCGAGAAGCAAAACTACACGGCCAGCATCATCTGCAGAGTCTGCGGCAATGCAGGCCACATGGCCCGTGACTGTCCTGATAGACAGAGAGGTGCCAGCTGGCGGAACGACGGTGCTCGACCCGCTGCCGGTAGAGTCGGCGCCGGTGATGGTATTGACCGCGAATACGAGGTGAGCTTCATTGTTTTCACAGACTGCATTGTGCAGACACATACTAACTGGCTATAGCAACTGATGCAAGAACTTGGAGGCGGCTCTGGGCCCCCAGCTCGCATCGAAGCCGGTCCTGGCGGCGGCGACGAGGCCGATGCCAAGCCATGGCAGAGAGGGGCAACCGGAGGCCCTGCGCCCTGGAGATCTCGACGTGATGACAGAGATTCCGGCAGCGCCCCCTCGGGCGGTCCTGCTCCCTGGGCGCGTGATCGCAACCGTGGACAAGATAATCATGGCGACAGCTGGTACGACGGAGGTCGCGGAGGTTCGGGTGGTGCGCCTCCCTGGCAGCAACAGCAGCCCGCTGCAGGGTATGGACAAGCAGATGCTGGTTACGGAGGCTATGCTGGGTATGGTGGCTATGGTGGCGGTGGCTACGGAGCTGCACCTGGCATGGCGGCTCCTTCCGGAATGCCCCAGACTGAACCTGGTCTTGACGCGCCCCCTGGACTTGCGGGCCTTAACTCGTTGATTCAGCAGTATTCTGGCGGCGCGCCTCCGCCCCCTCCCGGTGAGGGACCGCCTCCCCCTCCAGGGCCGCCGACTGATCAACCGCCTCCTCCTCCCCCTCCCGCGTAAACACGGCGACAAACATAGCAGTATTACAAGATCGATGTGGGTAGACTGGCGGCCGCGAAAGATAGACTAACCACGGCTGCTGCAACTTCTCGCCCCAAGCAAAGGCTTGAAACGCCCAGGCTGCAAGCTTTTTATTGCTAACAGCAGGACACACAACAGTAACTCCCGCATCACTGTGTAATTATAGTCTTGAAATTGTTTTCATAGTTAGTTACATGCGCTGTATAATAAAAGCGCATTGGATTAGTCTTTTGCTTGTGTCTTGTGTGATGGTGGCGTGCTGCATAGGTAGGTATCTAGGTACCTAACTAGCTACCTGCGTTGGAACCTCCACAACGCTTTGCAGCGGGTAACGCGCCGAAGCTACCCCGCACAGCGCTCAAGCTGCAGCGGATCTAGCGGGTGGAGCTGCCCTGTCGCAGTTATGACGAACAGCTCAGCTCCGCTCGCAGCGAAGACCGACAGTCCTGTTCGCATCTTGGAGCGTCCCTAGACATTCCACAACAGCACTACCAAAGGGAAGTGCGCAATGACTTTGGCGAATCAGTAGAATCCCTTGGCACGCTGAGCTACCTCGATTTGCCTTCCTCGATATCGACCACCTTCCGCCCGCCCTCGAGCGCCATGGCTAGCTTCAACCCATTCGCCTTTCGGCCGTGGCCCGTCTTCTTCTGGACCACGGTGACCTACCTCGCCGTCTTCATTCCGCTCCTGTATGTCCACGAAACCGTCCCCACGATTCCCAAGGAGAAGGCGCTGCCGGCTGGTGTCAACCTGACAGACGCCTGGATTGATCTGCAGCGCATCACTGCGCACTACCATCCGTACAATAGCCACGCCAACGACGAGGTCCGCGAGTACCTTGCTCGTCGCTCGAAGCAGATCTTGGACCAAAACAAGATTCCATACACCGTAGACCAGTCTGGTGGCCGCGTGTGGAGCGCCGATTTCCGCACTGTCGCCGATGAGGCGCGCACAACGGCTGCCGACAGAGCGCCTGGCGTGACGCTGTTTGACGACCAAATCTCCAACGCGACGTTTATTACCGAAAGCACCGTCAAAGGCCGAAATGTAGGCGCCTCATCTGGGCAGTACTTTGAGGGCACCAACTTCTACGCATACATTCACGGCAAGGAGGATCCCGAAGGCGAGTGGTGGAAATTCGAGGAAGCTTCCAAGACTTTCCGAGGCAGAGGTGGTGTCCTTGTCAATTGCCACTATGATTCGTGAGTGATGCCATGATTCTTTTAAATCTGGACATCACTAACCAGTGCCAGTGTTGCGACGGCTTACGGCGCTACTGACGATGGCATGTCTTGCATCAGTCTTCTCCAGCTTCTCAGCCACTACACCACTGAGGGTCACCAGCCAAAGCACGGCATCGTTCTACTGTTCAACAATGCCGAAGAAGATGGCCTTCTCGGAGCCATTGCATTTGGCTACAGCCCGCTGCGGCAGTTCTGCCACACATTCGTCAACCTCGAGGGTGCTGGTGCTGGTGGCCGTGCCTTGCTTTTCCGCACCACGGATCTGGAAGTTGCCAAGGCGTACGGCTCAAGCCCTTACCCCTTTGGCTCCATCATTGCCGCCGACGCGTTCGAGTCAGGTGTGATCAAGAGTGGTACCGACTACCAGATCTTCGCAGGCCACTACGGTCAGCGCGGCATGGATATTGCCTTTTACGAGCCGCGCTCGCGCTACCACACAGAAGACGATGATACGCGACACGCCTCGGTGAGCAGCATATGGCACATGCTCTCCGCCGCCCTGTCGTCCACAAAGTCACTCTCTGATACCAGTGGTACGATATTCCACGGCGATCGCTCCGATGGCAGAAACGATCTGGTCCAGAACGGTAAACCGACGCGTGGTGTCTGGTTCGACTTTCTCGGACGCGCCTGGGCCACACTTGCGCTTAGGGGTCTTTTTGCCTGGACCTTGACGCTCCTCATTGCGACGCCGCTCATCTTGTTTGTCGTGACTGTCCTTCTCATCAAGCAGGACAAGTACTACTTCTTTGCCAGCAGCACCGAAGTAGACTCGGGAGTCAGCGACGGCCTGCTTGCACTTAATGGTTGGCGTGGCTTGTTCCGTTTCCCTTTTGCGCTGACTTTTGCATGTGCTCTCACACTTGGCTCGATTGGACTCGTGGGTAAAGTCAACCCGCTCATCATTTACAGCAGCAGCTATGCGGTGTAAGTTGAGTGCGATATTCTCTCGCACTTTGAGCTAACAGGCAATAGCTGGGCCATGTCCATATCAATCTTTTATTCTTCGTTTTGGCTCATTATGCGAGGCTCCAGCTACGTCCGTCCCACTGCCCTGCACCGTGGCTACTCTCTGATCTGGCTCTTTGCGATTACCTGGGCCTTTCAGATTTTTGTCGCCGTCTGCGAGGATCGCTTCCACGTGGGAGCCTTTTACTTTGCCGCTTTCTTCCACACTGGCGTCTTCCTTGCCCTTCTTGTCTCCCTTCTCGAGCTGTTCGCGCTCCCATCCAAGGCTGCTTTTGCCCGGCAAGTACAGGATGCAGACCCGCCAAGCAACCATGTTGAGAACAACACCCGGGAGAACGCGGGCGAGACCGACGCGGACGAAGAGGCGACTGAGACCACACCTCTCCGAGCTGGTGAAGAGGGCTATGGCGGAACCGAAAACGAGAGCCAGACCACTTTTGCTACAGCCTATAGAAGAGGAAATGCTCCTGATGATGAGAATGATGACGCCGCCAGCAAGCCAGCACCCACGCATACCGCGGACGCCAACGAGCAAGCGTGGTCTGCTTCTCTGCCAAGCTGGGTTTGGTTCATTCAGCTGCTTCTTCTCGCTCCCATTCACCTGCTCATCACTGGTAATACGGCTCTTGTCCAGACTGCTGCCATGGCTCAGACGAGCGTCGACGGTAGTGCTATGCTCACGCCCCTCTTGGCCGTCGGGTTCCTCACGATTATTCTGCTGCTCCCGGTGACGCCCTTTATCCACCGTGTCAAGCATCAGCTACCGACCTTTTTGTTTCTAGCCTTTATCGGCACCCTCATCTACAACCTGGTTGCCTTTCCTTTCTCGTCTGATAACCGATTCAAGTACTTTTTCCAGCAGACAATCGATCTGGACCAGAACACGAATCAGGTGTCCATCTACGGCATCCCAGAATACACTCGCGAAATTATTCAGGCGCTGCCTGGAGCAGCTGGACAGAGTCTTGAATGCACGGCATCGAAAACTCGAGTTGGCGTTTGTGTTTACGACGGAAGTGCGCAACCTCCAGATGTGGCGCCCGGCTTTGAGACTAGAGATTTGGTGACACTCACCGCAACCAAGTCTTCTGACGGCAAGTCTGTTAATGTGCAACTGGACGCCATCGACACCAGGGCCTGCACCATAAGCTTCTCATCTCCCGTGTCAGCATTCGCCGTGGAGAATGCTGCGCCTCTCGAGAAGCGACCCTCCAGCGGCGTTACCAGCGTGCGTCTGTGGCGACGCAGATGGGAAGGTCCGTGGAATGTCAGTCTACAGCTTGCTGGTAGCCACAGCATCGCGAACGAGCAGGCGGACAGGGGTGAAGAGGACCCGTTTGCCAGTGACGAACTCAAGGTCAGAGCAGACGCTTTCGAAGTCACCGCCAGCTGCAGCTGGAGCGACGCCAACGTGGCCACCACCATTCCTGCTTTTACGGAGTTCAAGCGTTACGCGCCGCGCTGGGCCGTGCTATCCAAGGTGGGAACCGGCCTGGTAGAGGTGAAGAAGACGGTCAAGGTTTGAGGGTCCGCAGAGAAGGAGGTGGTTTTCATGTACGAGTGTCTGTGTTGTTTGTGTCCTATGCCAACCCTAATGGTCCGATTCCTGTACTGTAGTACGTGTTCTCGAGTGCCAGCATTTTCTAGACGACATGAATGTTGGTTCTTTTTTCCCGCCTTGACTATTTATGCATGTTTCTATACTCTTGTCCACAATCCCCCATCTCGGCGAATACAGCGTCCGTCTTTTCGCCCTCGTCCCCTAGTGCCGCGGCGTTAATCACGGCGACCTCGTCCTCCGTCAGCTCCCACCCAAACGTGGCGAGATTATCAGAACCACGAGCCGACACGCCGAGCCGCGTGCCGACCAGGACCGCCCCGACCGTCTCTTGCTGCAGCACCCACCGAGCCGCTACATTGGCGACGCCGACGCCGCGCTTCCTCGCCACCGATGCCAGCACGGCGAGGAGAGCCTGGAACTCGGCCCACGTGCCCCACGTGTGCAGCGTGTCGAGGTACTTGCGCTGCGAGGGCGTGAGGCCGCCGTAGCTGTCGGGCGGCGCGGGGTGGTTGAGCCAGGCGTCGGCGAGGAAGCCGCCGCAAAAGGAGCCGTAGGTGAGGAGCCGGAGGCTGTACTTTGCGCAGACGTGCACCATTTCTCTGAGGGGGCGGGAGTCGAGGACGGAGAACTGGACCTGGTTGGCGACGAGGCCGACGGAGCCCGTCTTGGCGAGGAGGTGCTCGCAGGCCTCGATGGTGTGCTGCGCGTCAAAGTTGCAGAGGCCAATGTGGGTGACGAGCTCGGGGTGCGACTTGGTCAGGTTGACGAGCTCGACGAGGATATCCAGGTATTCTTTCCTGTCGTACTGTGACGTCTATTAGCCGTGCGCTGTAGGGACATGAAAAAAGGGGGCAAAAACTTGCATTGTGCCAGTGAAATTGCAGCATGTCCGCTCGACCACCCAGCCGACGACAGCGCTCCTTGACCTGGCCCAGCACCCACTCCGTCGTCACCGGCGTCTGGACGTCGCGGAACACGCACCACTTGGTGGCCATGTACGTTGCGTCCCGGGCGGCGTCTGGGAGCCGGGCGCGAAAGTCGCCGCAGACGAGCTCCGCGTCGCCATAGTGGTCCGACATGTCAAACGCGAGGAGGCCAGACTCGACGAGCGTGGTGAGTGCTTGCTCCTGCTGCGCGGCGCTCGAGGAGCCCCATTCCGGCGAGGCCATCTGCCACAGACCGTTGAAGAGCCGTGGGAGCTCTCGCTCGCCGAGGCGGAAGGTCTCTATTCTGGATGATGTTGACAGCTGAATATTCAGGGCCCCGACATTCGTGGCTTCGGCAAGCTGCTTTCCGGGCAGAAGAAGCGATGCGGTATCCTGAACTTGTCTCGTGCCGCGCTGAAAGGGATATCGGAGACTAGCGGCTTCGCAGTACTTGTGGCAATTGGACAGCGCAGAAAGAATGGCGTCGAACGATGCCTCCAGTTGTGTGTCTGAGGGGGGAGCTTCCTTGATCGCCTGCATGGCCTGGACGACGTCGCCGTCGACACGCTCCAGCGTCTGATCGAGTGGCGATCCGAGCACCCAGCTTGCCTTGGCCGCGGATATAGCCTCAATGGCATGGCATAAGCTTCATAACAATAATTAGCCATTTTCGAGCCCAAGATTTCATTTAGTAGCACACCTTGGCACTGCTTCCATCACCAGCTTCGCGGAAAACGTGCACCGAATGACCGCCAGGTAGTCTGCGCAGGCTGGCGACACCATGTCCGGAAAAGGAAACAGCTCGCTCGGCGCCGGCAGACCAGGAGGGAACTCTCGCAGTCTCTGCTGCACGCTACTCCGGAATGTAGTCTGGATGTCTGGCCCAGTTGATAGCAGCGACCGCACGACGGAGCGGAGGTGCTCGGGGGGAACTAGGGCTCAGTCAGCCAGGACTCTGCCGCGTGGTTCCGGGCAACACGTACGATTGCCGATGATGACATCGTCCATCATGTTTCTTCAAAAGTTATTAAATGTCATTTTTTGCAGGGTCTTCAATACTCACATATGGCCCATACTGGCTGATTGTTAGGTCGTGGACTTGAGTGTCGGAGGCAAGCTAGAGCTGATGCGGGGTTGAGATGGGAGCACCTTGGGCTTCATCGTTTATGACCCAGCAGTATTTACAAAGTGTCTATTTGAAAAACAAGAAGTCAGATTGATCCTGGATAAATCATCGAGATACGATTAAATGGACCCATGTAGTCCATTAACTGCAAAGGCACGCCCTCTTTCCTCAGGATGCTATACGTCATGCCCAAGTAGAAAAACAGGTACGGCAGGGCATGGGTCGAAACAAATGTGTGCATACAGACATGCACCGTGCCATATCTGTTGGTCTCCAGAGTAAATGTCTCGTTTGCTTTGCCATTGACGACATCTTCATCGGCCGCCTCAACGAGCTTGATAGCCGCAGCGATGCGCGTGTGCATGTCGTCGAGCGTGGAAAGGCTCGCGTCCTCGGTCCATGCCGCAGAAAAGTCCTGCCCCGTGGTGCGACTGACCAGGTTGCGGACAATGTCGCAGACGTACTGGACCTGCGTGGAAAGCGGACTCATGTTCTCGTAGAGGCGCGCATCGGGCAAGTCGTCGTCCGCACCGGGCATTGCCTGCGCTTTTTGGAGGAGCGCGGCGAGGGCCTCGAGGGCGGCCTTGGCGACGGGGTACGATGAGCCGTAGAGACTGATGGGAGGATTAGACATGACTGTAAAACAATGGGAGAATTATGGTTGAAGAGAAGAATTTGAATTGATGGTCTGTTTGGCTTTAAGTAGTTGGCAGTTTGGGAGTGTGTTGAGCGGCAGAGGCGTTGCTCATGGTCGCGGCCATGAACAAATCGCTGCTTGACATTTGGTCGCGACGGCCCCCACGAACCTACCAACAATCAAGAAAAGTTGAGATACCATGTAATGTCATTTTGGGGAATTTTGAATAGCCATCTTTGCTATGAAAATAGAGGCAAGGAGTCGGCTCTGGATTCGATACGGCTCTAGCACAGTGCTGGCACGGCTCTGGCACGGCTGACGCGACTCTCATCGCCATCGAAGCCATGAGGGCACGCAAAAGTCAACAGATGACTACTATAAAGTTCAAAATTGTCAACAAGAATCATGGAAAGTAGACTGTGGCTCTAAGCGTCGCTTAAAAGGCGTTGGGGGCTCCCTACCCTTGGCTAACCCTAAGCTACTACACGTAGCTGAGTATAAGAGAAGTATAAAACGCGACGTTTTACACAAATAGCAAGTAATTGGCGCATTTTCCCTTTGCATCTACGTCTCACCTTTATTGTCAAGTTTGTCCACTCCGGTCTGCTCTGAAAATGTCCCATTGGCTAACTGCCATCCAGATCGCCGCGTCCGTCCCCGCCCCAGGATGCGCGGCTCCAGCTTTCTCGTCATGGCTGCCGCCGTAGGCGCCGTGTTTGCAATTTCCGGGCCTGACGATGCATCTGGCACCAATGGCAACGCGAACGTCACGCTGCGTCATTCAGCAGACGTGACGCTCAATAGGAGCGACACCATTACCTGGAACGACACCCTTGCCGAGACTGAGACGCTCAGTATTGGCGCCAAGACTGTTGGCAGCTGGCCTCTCACGTTCCGTCAAGCTGACCATGATCACCGCCTTACCGTGCCCGTCCACCTGGGCACCCCTCCTCAGCGCTTTGAACTGGACGTCCACACCAGCTCAGCCTCGACCTGGGTTATGTGCAACGAAACCTTGATCAGCAGTTTTTTAATGTTTAGAAACAATTTCTTCTTTGTGCCGAAAGACAATAGCACACTAGTACGCAATAACGCATTTATGAGTTTTACTCCAGAGTTGATGCACGGGCACAGAGCGGGTAGTCCCAAGCAGTTCCAGCTGCGGTATCGGACATTGGACAAGTACGCAGCTCGTGGCTTAAGTTATCATGACCGCGTCCAGATCGGTGACGGCAAAGACGCCATCGACTACGGGAATCAGACCTTTGCACACGTCCGCCACATTAATTCCTACCTTGTAGACGACCCCAACTTTGCGGGTGTCCTCGGTCTGGGTGGCAGACATGACTGGGGGGACAGTCACGGAACGCCCGACGGTTTGTTGTCCGCCCTGAATACCAGTGAGCCTTTGCGAGATTGGAAATTCTCCATGACCTTTAAAGAGAAAGGAGGTGAGGCCAGCCCTTTGAGCAGAATCTTGCCCAAACCCCGTGAGATGCATTCCAAGCGCTAACAAGCCAGCGGCAGGCCACATGGACTGGGGCTGGCGCAATGAATCCCGCTATACCGGTGCGCTGGTCAGGGCCAACTGGTCCCGTGAAAAGACTCCATACTGGGCAAAGCCATTTCACATATTCAATATTTCGCTCTGGGAACCCGGCAAGCATGGGCCGCCCCAGACCCTTTCCGCCGCCATCGACTCGGCCAGCTCCTACATTGTCCTGCCCGCGGCCATGGCCGAGGCCTATTACACGTCCCTCGGCGCGGATGCGCAAAGGAGGAGCCTGACAGCCCCCGGCGAACAAGGATGGCAGTTCCCCTGCAGCTGGAAGCTCCCCGACCTCACGCTGCAGCTAGCCAACAGCACGACGCGCGGCGGCGGCGGCGGCGAGGAAGAGGGAGTCGGCGGACAGCAGGTTGCGAGAAATTTCACGATTCCGGGCGAGAATCTCCGACTGCAGAAGAGGGGCCCGATGGGCGACGTCGTGTGCTTCGGCGCCATTGTGGCGACGAGGCCACGAACTAGATTGGGACAAAACAGATGGAGAGTCACGCAATGGAAAAGCGCTGCTAGCTGGAAGGTTGGCCCCTATAAAGTCCTGCCAAACACACCAAAGGTTATACTGGGCTGGCCGTTTTTGAAGAACAAATTTGTCGAGATGGACAGGATTAACGGCATTTCCATTGGCGATGCGGCTTAGTGCTAGCCGTGGTACCACGAGGCTGCCAAGGGTTCTTATTAGGGTTCGTTCGCTGTGAGTCGCTAGATTTAGCTTTAAGTAGGGTCCCGAGGAGATTGAAGCTATTGTTGGCTAATACCGCCCGGCCTATGCTGATGGGCTAATCTATAAAGTAAGGGACATGCTGAGTATAATATCTTCCAAGCACAAAGGGCGGGTAGTAGAATAGCCAAACACAGCATAAGAAGTAAATTTAGCATAGAGATCTGGCATGTGCTTTCGTCTCTTCTAAGCCTTGGAATTAGATGGAGAATTACTATATAATAGTCTCGGCTTTGTAAATCTTTATAGGCGTCCGCTCTCGTTTAGTTGCATGACCTTGCAAATAACCCAGAGCAGATGGAAAGTCAAAAGTGAGCAAAGAAAAAGCACTTTGTACTATTCAGCTTCTACTCCTACAATAAATACCAATACACAGTACCCCCAAAGCCTCTAGACATGAATTAGTCCAAACGTATTCCGCAGCGCTCAAGCTCCATCTAGCCGCCAACAATTGCCAAACGTGGCCGGCCGGTGCGGTCCGCAATCCGCTTCATCTCCGCGCGCGCGAGTACCCACTGCTCGTGAGCAATCACCCCGCGCAGGTTCAGCTTGAAGAGCGCGTCATTCGCCCACTGCCAGCAGCTGTATGTGCTCGGGTCCGCGAGGGGCGTCGCGATGGGCACGTCGGAGAGCAGCTCGCGCAGCTGCGGGCCGGTGATGACCAGGGCCACGCGGCCGAGGTCGACGGCATGGAGCGTGCGGAACGGGAGGGGCATCGACAGGCCCGCGGTGGCCCGGAACTCGTGCGCGCTTCCGCGCTTCACAACTTCAAAGATCCAGGCGTCGCGGTCGTACATGGTCGCAGGGCTGCGGCCCATGGTGAAGAGGAGACTGATGTGAAAACGGCAAGGGGGGTCCGTCTGGTTTGTTTCGGTAAGCAGCATGATGACTTGGCATCTTCTGTCAAGGTTAGCTTGTTGCGCCATTGTGGAATTGTAGTTGTGCCTTCTGTGTCTATCGTGTCTTGTCGAATCTTGTCGTGGTGAAGATGTTGGTTCGATTCTCGGTAGGGAGAGAGATTAGAATCAGGGTATGCTTCGCCCCTTAATGACTATTTGTAGACTGCAGCTTGAACAAAGGCTTTGTTATCAGTTCCTAAATTCACCAGGACGCACGGTACGACTGTAATGGCCCCATGGCTTTGTCCAAGGCCGTGGTTATGAACCGTAGCTGCAAGTCCAAAACGATGCCTGCTCTCGGAAAGAGCTCTGCTACGGTAGGGTAGCAGTAGCACGTGTAAAGCACAAGGTAAGAGCTTCACTACTGCTGCTGTGAAGGACCTAAGAACCTGGTCTTGCCGTCCTTGTCATTTTAAGGTTGGTTCGAAGTGATCAAATAGTTAGGTCCTTTGAGACTGCTTCGAGAGGGCAAAAGGGCAAAAAATACCAAACGCTGCGAGGATGCACAATGCAACGATGCACAATGCGACGATGCATAATGCACCATGCACAATACGACGATGCACAATGCGACGAAAATAGCCGCCAGAGCTTCTTGTACGCCTCGACTGATTACTTGGCAGCGGGCGGCCTGAATCACCTACAATGTTGGACAAAACAGGCCGTCTGTGTGCAAGACTGCTGACGCAATGAACACGCGAGACGACCAGGATGATGGTTTCGAGCTCTACGACCTCAAAGTCGAGGTTGTCTGCCCACCAGGAGAGCGTATTCTCTGCGGGGCAAAGGCGGGCGACTTCTTTGTCTTGGAGGGGGAGCTTCTATCTCTTCCTCCCGGCCAGTCGATCAGCATCTACAGTCTCGGTAGGTATTGAATCATTTTTTCTTGCCTTTTATTATGACTATAGAGGCACTGACAACCGCGCAGCAGCAGTGCTTCCCCTCTTGCCTGCCAAGCAGCGCATTACGCACAGGAATGACTGGATGACGTCGGATGCGCTCGTCGCGTGCCCCGATCCATCGTGCCCGAGTCAACTTCGAATCACAAGAACCGGGATACGCAAGTTTAGCCACGCAGAGACGACTGCAGTCGGCCGTGAGGGCAACTGAAGGGCACTGGGCCATGTTGGCACGCTACGTCAACGCCGTGTCTCACCAGCGGCTGAATGTTTCGGAACATGCAAAAGACGGTGTAAATGCATATACCTGTTGGAATATATATATCATGATTAGAATATAGCAAATATTCTGCACTTTTTTTCATCAACTTCATGTGTCGCTGTCGATGATTTGGCCTCAACCTCGGCAAGGCCCCACACTCCCTCGCAACTTCGTCCAATTTCTGCCTTGGCAGGATCAAATGACGGATTGATCCTCGCCGCAATCATGAAGGCACATCTCTCGCTGCCGTCATCGCGGCAGTCGAGCTCCAAGAGCCATGGCCTCATCTACTTTATCCCCGGCAACCCCGGCGTCGTCGAATTCTACACCGATTTTCTCCGGTCTCTACGCGCCATGCTGGACAAGACGGAGAGCGAGACAGCCCATGACATTTACGGCCGCAATCTCCTCGGCTTCCGTGACGACGACCACGCGCCCTTTGGCAGCCAAAATCCGCCTTTTGATCTGGACGCGCAAGTCGACGGCATATGGGCCGACGTAGCCGCACGACGCCACGGAGACAACAACGACCAGCCGTACGACTCCATCATCCTCGTCGGCCACTCCATCGGCGCCTATATTGTTGTCGAGACGTTTCACCGC
This sequence comes from Akanthomyces dipterigenus, assembly GCA_030783385.1. Lineage (NCBI taxonomy): Eukaryota > Fungi > Ascomycota > Sordariomycetes > Hypocreales > Cordycipitaceae > Akanthomyces > Akanthomyces dipterigenus. The sequence goes on along the minus strand of JARJRE010000258.1, from coordinate 29,285 downwards.
CAATCAATCAAACCAAAGGCCAACCTCAACCTCGAGCACGGCTTCCTGCTCTTTCCCACCATCAGCTACATTGCCCGCTCCCCGAGCGGCCTCAAGATCACGGCCCTGCAGCAAAGCGCGTACCTCCCGGGCGTAGAGGCCAACCTGCATCGAATCGCCAAGGCTCTCTTATTCTTCGTGCCCCAGTCCGCGCTGCAGTGGCTCTGGGGCACCTACCTCGGCTTCAGCGCCGGGGCAGCGACAACCCTCGCCGAGTGGCTCAAGAGCCGCGATGGGCTGTGGCAGGCCATCCACCTGGGCCGCTCGGAACTCAAATACGTTGGCGAGGATAAGTGGGACGACACTTTCTGGGATGCCGTCGCCACGGTTGGCAGCGGTGATGTCGTGCCGAAATTCTTCTTCTTTTATGGCAAGCATGATCACTGGGTGGACAATAATCTGCGCGATGCATTCATCGCGCGTCACAACGCGCGTGGCGATGTGACCGGACGTCCATCGCTTGAGGTCGATGCTGGGGATATTGCACATGCATTTTGTACAAATGAAGGTATGTACAGTGTTTACAGTGTTCTGAGGTGATGTGGGCTAATCGAAGCAGCCACCAGCCTGCAAGTCGCGGAAAAGGTCCATAGCTGGGTCCAGAAGATTGATGCGGCTCAGCAATTTCATCAATAATCTTTTGGATGAAACTTTGCCTATTTGTCATTTTTTTTACGGATCATTTGTGGTATGCCCGCCGTGTGAGCTCTTGAAGCTGGCCGATCGGGCTTGTATATAAGGCTCGCTGCTGGCATACGGTACAGGCAACAAAGCGAGGATCTGGATTGGATGAGAAAGTTTGAACCTATTCAAACGTGCAACTCGCATTCTTCAAACGTGCAACTCGCATATACGTCGTGGTGTGTGGCCACAATGGAAACTTTGGTGGCGTTGTGGCACAAGCCCGGAACCAAACCATGATATTCAACTGAAAAGTATGCAGGCAACCCTTTGCACAGATAAATTGGCAGATGATATAAACAAGTTACGAGACAATTTTCTTTTCCACTTCCATCTTTGGTCGTCTGCACTGAAAATCTTCATCACCACTGTACAATCACGCGCCAGCTTTCCTTCAACATGCTCGAGCTATCCCTGTCTACACCCGCGGATCACTCCGATTTTACGATTGCATGGCCCTGGACTCCGTATAGCGACTATACCCAGCCTCACGAGAGTTTTCCAGTTGAAAAGTACCAGGATAAATCGGCGCTCGTCCAGAAAATCGCCAATATATACGAGAGACCCTCGAAGGAGGACGGATCCCAGCGGCAGTTTACCGGATGGCAGAATGCCATCTTTTACTCTTTGGAACCTGCCGCTCTGCGTGCCATTGCCCCTTTCCCGAAGACTGTCAGAATCGTTGGCGAAAATGCCAAAACCTTTGCCGCTCTTGGTAAGTTGAGCATGCCTCAGGCGACCATTCAGGGACAATTTACACAGACAATGCTAACGACAGATAGTTGTCCATGGGACGACCGACCCCGGTTCCGCAAGTGATGCAAGTTCAAAAAGTCCCCGCCACGTGCTCAGCCAGCGCGCTCACCAAGGCTGCATCGTGACGGGCGCCCGGGGGCGGGCCTGCCCAACCCGCATCGTGCCCCTGCAGCTCTGCGCTCTGGACGCGGCCACGCTGACCGCGGTCCTGCAGGCGAGCGGCTGGTACTTTGACGGCACGTTCCGCACGTACCTCGTCGGGCGCCTCAAGAGCCTGCGCAGGGCGGGCGACAAGCCGTGGAACGTGCTCCGCCTGAGCCCGGACGTGCGCGACCTCTTCCAGAGTGGCCTGGTCGGCTTCAAGCCCGTGTGCGTGGCGGCCCGCCGGGTGGGCGCGCAGACGACGTACCTGGCGACCTTTACGTTTCACGTCTTGGGGCGCAACTCGATCAAGCGCGACGAGAGGATCGCGCCGGGCGATGCCTGCCTGGACCAGATGCTGCGCTCGACGGACGGGCCCGGCGAGGAGACGGGCGCGTCCGCTGCCAGTGGCGGCCGGCTGGACGCGTGCCGATCGAGTGATGGCAACATGATCCAGGTGCCCTTTGACACCAAGCTGCAGGCTGAAATGATGCTCGGCATGCTGGCGCTGCGCTGGGTGGCTGGCTGCCTGTGGTTCCTGGCCGGGGCGGGGGGGATGGGGCCTGGTGATGCGGCTTTTGAGAGCGAGGAAAGTGACGAAAGCTTGGGGGGTGAGGGAAGCGGTGCGGGATCAGACGATCTAGCTTGACCTGTGGAAACGGAAGAGGTTGGAGTGATGTTGTCTTGATCGTCGCGCCATTTGTCCCCATAGCTGCGGCGACTTCTTCGCCGGTAAATACGAGGCTAGTTATGGGCATATGCAGTTGATAGCTACAGATACTTTTCATTGATAATAAAATTACGACAAGAGCGAACTCGCTTCAACGACATGTAGCTTTTGTGTTTTTGTAGCTTTTTCCATTGAGATGATGATGAATATCATCCGCATGTTGCTGTCTAGTGTACCAAGTAGCTTGCTTGCACCAACCCGACATGCTGGGCTGTTGAAGCTGACAGGGCAAATGCGGTGGAATGAAAGAAGGCAATAGAGCAGCATATTCGGCATTGAAAATTGATGGGAGAATTTTGTGTTTAAAAGCAACTGTGGTTGTAAATAAAGCTGACTGACAAATTGAGTATCGAGTCGCGTGTCGAGTTTTGCACCTTTTTCGGGCGCGATATTTTTATTGCACAGTGCGACGGTCACGATCACTGCGCAGTCACATGTTGAGCCTGCCTTTATTTCCATGGACCGCGTCCATCCCGCCGTACTACCCTGCCCGTTCTCTGATCATCTCTTGCAGTGTCATTGCAGTGCAAAACAATGGGTGTAGCGATTGGGCGACGAATTGGACAGGAAGTCGCACAAACACGTCTTGATCTCGAAACCGGACACAGAACTGTGTTTCAACTCAGCGGCGTCTTATGAAGAATAACAGTAATCGGAACACGCGATTGTCATCTCGGCGGCACTGTACCGAAAGCAGGGATACGACGCCCACGCGAGGCTAAATCGCCCGGAGTGGCATTTGGTACAGGCAGTTGGTATCGATGAGCGCCTCTCCGTCATGGCCGTGTGGGTGAGCTTGCCAAATATGCCAGTCCACACCTGCTGCTTCCGGTCGAGCTGCGAGTGATGGCTCTGCTCGCCCACTGCCTGGGCTAAATATAGACGGTCGAGTATTGGCGTAGGCAAGGGGCAAGGAAGCGAACATGTATTGCGGTAACGATAAGTAATCTATGCACCAAAGAGCTGCGGCGAGTCTAAAAGGGGGCTAAAGACATGGATGATGGGCAGAACGTAGCGCGACGGACCGCGATGGACACAAGCCCACTCGAGTCCGCAACGCTAAAACGCGAAGCTTCTCTGGGTAGTCTGCAGACATGTCGCCAATTCGCTGCAAAGTCCTATCCATTGGCATGGCTGGTTTTGCCTGTTGCCATGCTAGATCGCTCACTTGTCAGTATCCTCCGAAAAGACCACCGAGCGAAAAGTAGCGAGGTTTTATACACAGCTTGTCGTTCAGACATTACTATTATCCAGACTAAACTGGTCTATTACATCCTGTAATTATTGCACCCACTCTTTTCCGAAAGAGCCGTCCCGATCTAAAACCAATTGTAACAGTTCCCAGCAGTGTAGACTAAAAGACTCGCGTTGCCATCCTCATATCCATCAGGAGAAGGTGGAAGCAGACACCTTCCGAACCCATGCTCCGGAGCGCACTTCTGCAGAAAAGGCCTTACAGGGCAAGAGCAGCAAGGGCAATGGCGGCAACACCGGCAGAGAGACCAGCGGCACCACCAGTAACGGGGACGTCGGTGGGGTTGGGGCTGGTCGTGTTGCCACCAGGCGCCTGGCCAGCCGCGGTGGTGGTATCGCAGGGGACGCTGGACCACGAGATGCTCCTGGGCGCGGCCGTGGTGGCCGGGGTAGGCACGGTGCTGACCGAGCCGGACGGGCTGCCGCTGGAGGCGGGAGCCGGGCCCTGCGCGGCGCAGAGAGCCTTGGCGGCGGGGAGAACCTTTTCTGCAAACAAACGGGCTGTTAGTGAGTCCGGCCGATGGGCTCGAGCTCAACAGCAGAGGTACGTACGGAGAGCAACCTCGTGGCCGCAGGCCCTGAGGACGCAAGGCGTGGCCCCAATGGCGAGGTCGTCGAGGTGGGGGCAGATGCAGCCGTAGTCGGTGATCGAGCAGCTGGTGCCGGACCTGACGGCGCTGTCGAGGCAGGGCGTGGCGCACGAGGGAATGTCCTCGCGGCTCTGGGCAATGGCCAGGACGAAGAAGGAGGCGACGACGGCGTACTTCATTGTGATGGTTGTGGGAGTTGTCTAGAGGATGTGTAACTGTACAGGAGTGGGAGTGATTGGGGGTGACGAGAAGAGAGGGCGGGAGATGGAGGGAGGGTGGGATGAGGGCGCTTTATGTACATGGAGAACCGCGCTGGTTATGAACTGATGAACCATCAAGCACCCCGCCGTCCCCCGGGGATAAACGGAGCATGAACCCACGGCCGTGTGGGTTATGGTCCGGGGTGTGTGGCTCTGGCTCTCTCGACGACCGGTTCCACCATGGACCCTCGAGTCGAAGCGACATCCGGCCAGTACCAGGGCGAGCGACGGCCCAGCTCATCAGCGTCTGGCCCAAGCTCCATCGTTTGTAAGACTTCTGGTGTGGGCATCATCAGCGGTCGACGGGACCCTGCAGTAGTCGGCACTGCCACTCTCCTACAGAGCAAAACTTGATCCAGTCTTGTGAGCTAGATTGTCTAGTCCCGTCGACGACCCAGAGCTGGTTTGGTATCCTCCGGGCTATCGGCACCCACCGCGGTTGTTCGCCGAGTCATGTATTGGAAGGGCGAGGACTTTGTAGTTGACTTGCAGACAGCTTCAGAAGGTCTTCTGCGGGCTTGCCTTTGATGCTCTTCCATATATCCGTCCTGACTTTCCGAGATGATATGTAAATTGAAGAGCAAAACATGAAAGTCTGGATGGAAGCCGGTAATTGCTGTACAAGTGGTGGCAGACATTCAGCGTGCAGCATAACGGACATGGTGAAAGGCCGATGCCCTCTCGTTGCTGCTATGTTTACCTTTGCTAGTTCAGACTACAAGCTCCCGAGACTGGTGTTGACCTTCTGAGAGCTCCCATTGAATTACTCTGTGAATTAATCATTCAAGCAGCGCGGCTAATGCGCAACGCAAAGTGGTTATTCAATTGAAGCAGAGATGCAGTCACCGGGCATTCTACACCAGCAGATGTGGGTGCAAAGCCAACGACTTTACTCTTTTATGTATTGCCGCCGCCCCTGACAATGGTCATGCACAAGGATATCAAGGTGTGTGGGCAAGAGAAGAGCGTCGCTGCAACGCTAACTAAAGCAAGTGCTCTCATGGACAAGCTCGTAGAGTAGCAAGGGTAGTCGAAACACCTCAGGATCCAATCGTGAGGCGGTGCAAAGCAATAGCCGAATTCAATCTTCATTTGCCATTTATACAAAAACACGGTGCAAGACAAGTACACAATGTCAAGGCGGCCAGTGTCGCAGCAAACAATGCATTCTGGACGTCGACGTCCACATGCATGGCCGCAACCAGTCCGTCGCAGACAGGGTTCGCGCCACGGGTAGCCAGAGCAGGCGGCGCTCCGATGAATGCAGATCTTGCGCGGTGCCTCGATTCTAGAGGCATACAGACGGCCGGAGAAGAAGCCTATCCCAAGCTCCCGTGTCAGGAGCTTGCTTGCCAAGTGCTCGCAATACAGCTCAATCGCGATCGCAGACCTGGCACGAATTGAACAGTAAATACACCAGCACTTCTTTCAGCGAATTGCGCCTCATGGTTCGGGAGCATCACCAGATGACAGCAGGCCGTCGCTGATCGATCAGGGCTCGCTAGTGCTGCCGTGCATTCATTCCATGGTATTGATTCTCATCCAGGCAAATAATGTTTACTTACGCTTCCATCCCTTTCCTAAAAAATCAGCAAACTCAAAAGCGAATCCGTCTTTTCCGCTCGTGAATTGACTCTTGTATTTAAATTCAAACTAGTTTACGTCAGCTTTCTAGCCTTTACGTTCCATCCTGGCCATGACGCCGAAACGCAAACTCAATGACAGTGTGACCATCAAAGCCATCCCTTCGATCAAATTTTCATGATGCCCCAAGACTGCTCGGGCAACTCTGGCGAGGGTCTTGGGGCGCAGCACTCATCAGGCTTGCCAGGAAATACCCAGTTCATGCCTATAGTAACTGTGATATTGCTGGGCATCACCCCGCTGCCTGAGTCGTGAACATGAAATTCATTTTAATTATGGGGGTATTACTATTACCACCCTATCTATACCTGAAAAGCCTTGCAGATATGAACGAGATTTAGGAAAGTGTCTTTCGTCTGGGGCAAGGGAGCGTCTTCTCTGACTTGCCGGCTTTTCTGACGCCGACCACTATTTATAGATATTCTGAGGGGCTACCTTGAACTATGATTGTAGCTAGGTACGTTTGGCGCGATCGTGTCGATGCAATGGTATCCTTTATCAGGTGCAGCAATCTCTGCGATGGTCCGAGTATAAATCCTCTTTTGAAAGAGCCAGAGCTAAAGAGCTAGAGCGCGGATCGTCTGCGAGACACGGCTCTCGTGCACTCGCATTCTCTTTCCGCTGCTTTTGCCTTTTTTGTAAGACTAGTCCCGTATTTCACATTACCAAGCAGAAACATCTCGGAGCTCAATACGTTCGGCCTTTGACAGATTTTCGGTGCCTGTCATTCGCACCGGGAAAGTAGTCTCGGATGCAAATGTTTCACAGAGCCGCACCGCAACTGGCTGCGACTGGGCTTGCTCACGATGCCGACATTAACAGCAACAGCAACCTATTTCCGCCACGTCTGCGCTGCCTACAATGACACGTCGTGTCGCTGGAACCAGACATACTCTGCCGCCGTGTGTCTTGCCCAACAGGACCTCGTTGCACCACGACGCTAGATATCATGGGGTCGAGCAGCCGTGATACAAGAGAGGGAGGATCCAGATATGGGAAGGGCGGGGGGGTGAGATGCTTATAAGTTCAAGGTCGTCCACCAGCTGATCGAGGTTTTCTGTTGTCCCAGTTCAACGCAGACGAAACTGACACAAAATATCCTTCTCTCCAAACACAAAGTGACAATGAAGCTCACTATTCACACAGTCATCTGCGTTCTCGCTGTCGCTGTCGTCGCCCATGTATGTTTATGGACGGGCTACCACTGCCTTCGGGATGGATGAAGACGTGGCTAATGACCTTGCAGAAACCAACGGCCGAACATTGTGCCATCAAGGCTTACAGTTACAAGGAATTCCGGGAGTGCGTTAAACATGGACAAAAAGAGTGGAAGAAGGAATACTAAGGTGGTTGGCTTCAACCCCTTGCATTCAAGTGTCGAAACCATCTTGTATTATATTTTGCCATCATTATAAGTGACTTTAGTGTTGTGGTGAGTCATGGGAGGGAGGCGTCACGACCGGTCAGCACAGGCAGCAGCCGGAGAAACAGGTGTTCTCGTGATGATAGAGGAAGAGAGAAGCTATACTAAGGGAGAGGCCGCGGTGGCCAGACCAAGGGAAGCCAGAGATAACTTGACCGAGGTCCACACAGTCGATCTGACCGATTTAGGCCTGGTCCTACATTTTTTTCCGACATAGGCTTGTATCGTGACATTATTGGTCAACTTCGAGGCTATGCGAAGCACAATACGCGAGGCGCTGGTTAGACTTCAGTGTAATTCTAGTATTTGGTTAATGATTAGGATCAGTGGCGTTTCTTTAAGCCACCCTAGGCTGGTGCCGTTGTGACCGGCCTGGAAAGGGAGTTGTTAGACCTTGCAAAACGCGCGTCATGGCGGTGATCCATGTCAAATCGCAGAGCAGTCGACAGACGCACAGCAAGCCATTGATACCTGTAGCCACCTGCTAATCGTAGTATTGGAAACGTGACAAACCCGCTGGAAGGACTCTGCTATGGAGCAGCACGACGGCAGAAAAGCATTGTCCAGCTCCGATTCTTCGAACCCAAAACTCACACAAGAAACAAAACAGGCATTTTCGACACGCATCGAGCAGCGACACTCACATCGTACTTATATGCACACGGTCGCAATACAAATGAAGCATTTTAAACATGTGTCAATTTTTTTTATAAACTGGTATAACTATTTTGGCGTAAAATCATCATTACTTTACAGACGGGGCTTGCTGGCTGGCTGGATGTCGAAGCGGTCCAGGTTCATGACCTTGTCCCAAGCAGCAACAAAGTCCTTGACAAACTTCTGAGCATTGTCAGGCTGGGCATAAACCTCGCCCAGTGCGCGGAGCTCAGCGTGCGAGCCAAAGATGAGGTCGACTCGGGTAGCAGTCCACTTCTGCTCGCCAGACTTGCGGTCGCTGCCCTTGTAGACACCGGATTCAGGCTGGATAGGCTCCCAGACAGTGTTCATGTCGAGAAGGTTGGTGAAGAAGTCGCTGCTCAGGGTACCAGGGCGCGAGGTGAGAACGCCATTGGAAGAGCCGTCGTAGTTGACGTTGATGCTGCGGAGACCGCCAACGAGGACAGCGAGCTCAGGAGGAGTAAGCGTGAGCAGCTGAGCGCGATCAACGATCCAGTGCTCCAGACGGTCAATGGCAGCGCGACCGGTATAGTTGCGGAAGCCATCAGCGATGGGCTCAAGGTAGTTGTTGGATTCGACATCAGTCTGCTCCTGGGTGGCATCCATGCGGCCGGCAGTGAAAGGGACGGTAACGTCGACACCAGCACCCTTGGCAGCCTGCTCGACACCGGCAGCACCGGCCAGGACGATGAGATCGGCAATCGAGACGCGCTTGCCGTTGCTCTGGGAGTCGTTGAACTTCTTCTGGACACCCTCGAGCTGGCCGAGAACCTCGGAGAGCTGGGAGGGGTTGTTGACCTCCCAGTCCTTCATGGGAGCAAGACGGATGCGAGAACCATTGGCACCACCACGCTTGTCGCTGCCACGGAAAGTAGAGGCAGAGGCCCATGCGGTGGAGACGAGCTTCGAGGTGCTGAGGCCAGTGTCAAGAATGGCCTTCTTGAGAGAAGCAACGTCGTTGTTGTCGACAACGGGGTGGTTAAGCGCAGGGATGGGGTCCTGCCAGAGGAGGTCCTCAGAGGGAATCTCGGGGCCGAGGTAGAGAGCCTTGGGGCCGAGATCGCGGTGCAGCAGCTTGAACCAGGCGCGGGCAAAAGCATCAGCAAACTGGTCGGGGTTTTCGAGGAAGCGGCGAGAGATCTTCTCGTAGGCAGGGTCCACGCGGAGAGACAAGTCAGTCGTCAACATTCTGGGGAGATGCTTTTTGTTGGAGTCAAAGGCATCGGGAATGAAGGGCTCGGCGTTCTTGGCAACCCACTGCGGAGCACCAGCAGGGCTCTTCTCGAGCTCCCACTCGTACTTGAAGAGATACTCAAAGTACTGGTTGCTCCACTTGGTAGGGGTCTTGGTCCAAGTGACCTCGAGACCAGAGGTGATGGCGTCGGGGCCCTTGCCAGAGTTGTGGCTGTTCTTCCATCCGAAGCCCTGTGCCTCGATGCCAGCGCCAGCAGGCTCGGCGCCAACATTGCTGTCAGGAGCAGCACCGTGGGTCTTTCCAAACGTGTGGCCACCGGCAATGAGAGCAACAGTCTCCTCATCGTTCATGGCCATGCGACCGAAAGTGGTGCGAATGTCGTGAGCGGCGGTGACGGGATCCTCAACACCAGGATTGACGTAGATTAGACCTGCGTTTTGTTAGTGTGTTTCACGCTGCCAATGTCTAGACCGCTGTGAGAAGAAGACTTACCCATGATCTGAGCACCAAGAGGCTTCTCGAGGCTCTCAGGGTCACGCTTGCCAGAAGAATCCTTGCCGTAACGGTGGCTGTCAGTCATCCACTCGGGTTCGGAGCCCCAGTAGACGGCCTCGTCAGACTCCCAGGTATCAGCGCGACCACCGGCGAAGCCAAAAGTCTTGAAGCCCATGGACTCGAGGGCGACGTTGCCGGTCAGGACGAGCAGATCAGCCCAGCTGATCTTGTTGCCGTACTTCTGCTTGATAGGCCAGAGGAGACGACGGGCCTTGTCCAGGTTACCGTTGTCGGGCCAGCTACAAGTCATGTCAGTAATGCGTCTTGGGGATACGTTTGAGATTCGTTTGCCTACCTGTTGAGGGGAGCAAAACGCTGCTGACCCTCGCCACCACCACCGCGACCATCAAAGACGCGGTAGGTACCAGCGGCGTGCCAACTCATACGGATGAAGAGACCGCCATAGTGGCCGAAGTCCGCAGGCCACCAGTCCTTGGAGTCGGTCATGAGATCATGGAGATCCTTCTTGAGGGCATTGTAGTCGAGGGTCTTGAAGGCCGCAGCGTAGTCAAAGTCGGGGCCGTAGGGGTTGCTGGAGGGGTTGTGCTGGCGGAGAATGTTGAGCTTGACAGCGTTGGGCCACCTGGAGAGGAATTGTTAGCGGGTGTTTTCTGGAAAGTGAAGCAATTGCTTAAAAGAGAGGTGATGACATGAAGCATCGTTGATGCTCGAGCTGAGGCCTAAGCAGACGACGCCGCACAAACGGGTCATGACGGATAGAAGTCTCTCACCAGTCGGGGTTCTTTCTGCCAGTGTCGGCAGTGTGCACGACGGGGCACTTGCCAGTGCTTTGCTGGGCCATTTTTTTGCGAGGGCTTTGATCGTCAATGGAAAGATCTCTCTTGTGGGAGAGGGTAACCTTGAAATCGGAGGACATGGGAGAGGAAAGAAGAGGGGAAAGTCGGGATGGGATGGGTGGCTTTTTGGGAAGAAATACTAGTCGAGGACGAGGAGGCATGGCGAGGGAGGGGGCGAGGACGAGGAAGCTTGCAGGAAGCTTGGCCAGCGTGTGGCGGACCGGCGGGGCATAAAGGTAGGACGGCACTCGGAGCACGACGCCGGCTTTGGACAGTCTAGTGGCTCTCAGGTGTGTTCTGGGTGTGACTGCTGGTAAACGGCCAGTAAAAAGTCGAAAGTTTCAGGGCAGTTGGTGGCTGTACCCGGCGCCAGGCCGGCGCTGCTGTGTCTGCACCTGCCACCACCTCGGAAGAGCCATGACGAATGGCCCGCCTCTGATTCGGCGGGGGCCTCTTTGCTGCAAATAGCTGGCACCTTGTTGGCTGGTTTGGCCCGCTGGCTACCCACAGAAACTGCGAGTCCAACTGGCGTGTCCACCTGGCCCAACGCAAACGCGCTCACTGCAGCAACGAGTCAAGCAAAAAAGCTACCTATTTGGATATCACCACTTTTCACGCCGTCTCCCAGTCTGTCCCGCGGGGACCGTGAATTCCTGCCGTCCTGCCACCATCTCTTTATATTCCAAATTATCAATCACGGGTCCCTCTCTTGGTCGGACGTCGGTTTTGTGCCTCCGTTGTCGGACACCACCCTGACATCTATTGCTACCGCGATGCCGACTCATCAACAAACGGCAGTGCCAGTACACATGCGCAGGTACTGTAGCGTCGCCCCTCCCGTTCTTGTGGCTGCGTCGGATGGCAATGAAGAATAGGACCCCAAGACCCTGAGCAGTCCCTGGAAATGGCCGCCACACCCTCTTTCCACGCTTGCGTCTCGTTACGGGCCACAACATCATCATTGCCGTATATATTTCTCGGTTTTAGGTCGGAGGCGGCCGTTTTGCATGTCGTCATCGGTTTGTACCGCTCCGTGAAGCCGATACAGCTTCTGCCTCTACCACTGGGCAAGGCTTGCTCTTCAACTCAGCAAAGGCTGGCACGGCTGTCTAGGCTAATTACCCAACAGACCTAAATGGCTGATCGACCCACTCATTTCAAAGCGCCACGGTATGCGATTCTATGGTCAGCTCTGATTCCCACGATGTCAGGCATGGACGGCTGGCCACACGCACAGTAGCGGATCGCTTAGTTGTCCCGCCTACCGTCTGTCCCTCAAATCAGCAGGTAGCTGCCAAGTAATGCCCTACTTGATGGCCAGCATCTGCTATGGTGCGCTGCCTTGTCCAACTCTTTCTCGCCATTGCAGCGTCCTGGTGCCGACTTAGTCTGGCACACCACTGCAACAAGCACACGGGCGATGAGCTACCCCTCTTTGCTGCGGTGACACAACAATGCTCAACTATGGCGCCAGCTTACTCGGCGCGCATGCGTTTTTTGCGCCGCAATTGATCGCCTTACCATAACGGAATTCCCGACTGTCCTTTCCAGCCTTTGCGTCGATTTCTACAGCCTGACGTCGACTTGAAGCCATCGCGCCCAGGAACCACGCTCGCCACCACTTAACTGACTGCGGGGTAATCTAGCGCCTCGCCTCCTTTGGGCCAGGCACTGCAAATCGCGAGCAATGTCCGAGCCTCCACGCAGAGTGTTTCTTCAATTTTTCCCCCGAGGATTGCCAAGCCAAACGAGGCGAAGCGAAAAGAAAAAAAACGTCCATTACTATTTGAGTAGTTATCCATACATAGGTTCCTTCATTCCAGACCGGCATGAACATTTGGTATCACTTCGCCGCCTCTGCAAGGAGCGCCCGACTTGCGTGCCGTCTACTCCGCCAAGCTCATTTCGCCCATGCATTCGATTGAGCCCTTCAAACGGCCCCTACGGTCCCTACGGTTGTCCTCGATTGAACAAGACCCAGGCCAGAAATTTTTGCTAGCTGCGACAAGTTCGTAAAGTGACTTCCGTTTCATTCCTCGGGCCGGAAGCTCGTAATTACCCCCAGCGGTCGTGCCGCTGAACAATATGAAGCAGACGGCGATATGCCGCTCCGTGCTACATCAAACCTCGGAACAGAGAAGATCGAGTCCCGCCTAGATGAAAAGACTGTTAGAACACAGCCGCGGCCGAACCTAATTGGGCTTTCGACGCGCCACATCGGAAAACAACGTACTACAGGAAGTGTGCAGCAGGATGCGCCCTTGCCCCGCTTAGCGCAATAGCCGATAAACTCGAATGGCGTCGACACGTTACCCTTCACTGTAGCTGGGTCGTTAGATCTAGCTCAACGAAACACTTCTTGCCCACTGTCCAGATGCTGGCTTGGGGTGATGAAAGCGGCGACGTACTGGCCACGCAGCCAAGGGCAGCCACGTTGAATGCATTGATGTCGCAGCATTGCGCCTGAGAGTACAGCAGCACTCCTCGACATAGCGGATGCGCATCCTCTCGAGCCACGAGCTGAGAGTGTTCGAAAGGCACTGCCAGGACGCCCTCGATGGCCAATGTGATGATGGCTGCTGCTATTCTCATCGTATCCGCGCCGTATAAAGCGAGTTTCTGTGTCAAAGGTAAATCGATCGTGGAGTTGGTTGCGACAGCCCTACTACATATACGCAAGCAACATCGCTCTACGCACAATCCATGACGGCGCTCTCTCTTACATCATTACATGGTATGATGTCTCAGTACTCTCGCGCTACAAAAAAGTGATTTAGGCACGATTCGCATGCAGTCTTGCCTCATTCGCGCGCGCAGAGACGGTCTGCTCTGGAATGTACCATCTTCATGGAATGGTGGGGTCCTTGGCGCCTTCGCAGATTATATGTATGCCTGGTGAGCTCCCGCGCCTTGATCGATCTGGCCATGCGTCGCGTGTTGGTCTTGTACCGCCGACATAATTGGTAATATGCAAATCCTTCCGAGCTTTAGCTAGAGTCTCTAGGATGAGGCAGCGGTCACCTGTCTTCGGTATTCCTACCCTAATGCTGCGCACGCTTCTTCGCGCATCTCTGGTACTGCAGCCGCATAGTTCCTTGTGATGCGGAGGACATATTTGTCTTTCTAAAACCACGAGGATTCGCGCACAGACATGAGCCATTATTCTCAGGCCTGAGTCGCCCAGGGCATGCAGCGCTGCGGTGAAAGCTTCTCTGCAAGTTGCCACAGATAGGCCAGTGCCTGGGCGCGATGGCAAGGCGCAGCCGTCAGTATCGGCGAGTTCAAGATGTAATGTGATACATTGAAAGAGTTTAGTGCTCAAGTTTTCAAGAGAAGTAGTCATTTTGGCGCATTTGGAACTACTCAGCCATTTTACCACTGTGGGCATCGCTGGCTTTTAAATGTCGCGGTTCTGTTCTCCCGGAAGGCTGCATGCTTTCCGTGACAATGCGCACTCATCATGCCAGGATGCTGCAGAGTAATTTAAGCACCAGTCAAGGCATATTTTACGTCCGGCACTGCCTGGTTTTGGGGGTGTCAGCTAATGCCTCGCCGAGATGAGAGGGTCGAAAAGAGATACCACGGGAGGCACAGCTCTAAGCGGTGCCAGGGCCTGGCTATACCCTAGACCTCTTGTCGCATGAACATTATGGCACTGTCCCGCATCTTCCGTCGGAATCGTTGAATCTGGGAGGAGGATTCCCAGCTGTCCTCAGTAAATCTGATTTTGCATTCTTTCGCAGCGATGCTACGAGGCAGCTTGCTCTCGGGATGACTTGCATATTCCTACAAGCCTTGTACCGCCTACCGTCCACTCGATACTCGCCCTGTCCTACCCAGCCTCGTGGTTTGCAAAGGCATGCTATTTCGGACAAATAACCCTCTTTATTACAAAATGTATCTTTACTAGTGGAAATTGGGGTTCGAAACAATCTAGAAAACCGTAGACGCGGCCGCTGACAGGTCACCATTTGTAAACCACAAGTGCCTGACCTGAGCAGAATTTTCCCACGCGACTTCACTGCACGAACCGTGGTCTGCTATTGAGCTCACAGATCGAAAATGAACATGATGGGGGTCAATTATAGTCACTATATAAGTGTAGACGTCGCGACACACCGCAAATAGCGTAGTTGCAAAAAGTTGTGTAGTAAATCTGCTCTTGTGCCGCGAATCCCGCCAGGTCGATACATTTGTAGAATGTCGACTTGCGGCCTCTGGGAGCTTCTCGAGGTCGGCAATCTGACGCTGCCATACCGCGCCGTCATGGCGTCCCTCACATGCTACCGCAACGACGACAACTACGCGCCCCTGGCCCTCACGACGCAGTACTACAGCGATCGCGCCTGCGTCCCTGGCAGCCTCATCATCACCGAAGCCATCGGCCTGTCCGGCGCCGCCGAGACCCGCCCGTGGCTGCCCGGCATCAGCATCGCGGCCGAGATTGCGGGCTGGGCGAACATCTACGACGCCGTCCACACCCGCCGCAGCTTCGTCTTCCAGCAGCTGTGGGAGCTCGGCCATGGGCGCCGAGTCGGCGTACGTCCAGGGCCGGGGTTAAAAATATGCCTCGAGCGGCGACGTGCAGCTCGCAGGCCGTGACGTGGCCCCCGCGCTGCTGATTGAGGAGAGATCTGGGCCAAAACCGCCGACTTTTGGCAGGCGGCGCGCAAGGTCGTCGAGATCCACGGTGCGCATAGCTACCTTATCGACCAATTTACGCGTGACAGCGTCAACAGCCGCACCGATGCCTGGGGCGGGAATGTTGAGAACCGCAGCCGTTTTCTTCTCGGGGTCATCGAGGCCGTGGTGGAAGAAATTGGAGCCAAGCGTACCGCGCTTCGCCTAAGCCCCTTTGCGCTGCACCAGGACTGCTACTCGTCAGATACCTGGGAGCAGACGGGGCATGTGATTCGCGCGCTCAAGGCGAGTGGCCACAAGTTAGCGTACCTGTCGCTGGTCGAGCCGCGCGGCGACCCCTCCTAGTTGGACATTGTGACGCCGGATCCGTCTCGCCCGCAGCCGTTCACGAAGCAGCCGCAGTTGCTGGACTTGATCCTAGACGCGTGGGGCAACTTGTTGCCCGTGTTTGTGGCGGGCAACTATAAGCAAGATACTGCGACCAAGACACTCGATGGGGTGTACAAGGACCGAGAGTTTGCGATTGCGTTTGGAAGACCGTACATTTCAAACCCCGATTTGGTGTTTAGGCTCAGGCACAACGTGCCTTTTGCGCCGTAGAACCGGAATACCTTTTACATCGAAAGGATCCTGTAACGTACAATGATTATTCGTTCTGTATGGAGGTAATTAGTGCTGGTCTGGTCAAAGCATGAACAGAATAGTAATGGGTGAAAAAAGTTATCTCCCGGGGTACTGTGTGTGAATTCGCTGTGGTTTGCGCACCGTGCGCCTCACCGAGACACAGGCCCTTCCACCAAGCTTGCGTCTGACCACTGCGTGCACAGTTGCTTAGCTTCCTCTTCAAGCGGAATTCCTGTCTGTGCCGAGACATTATGGAGACATTCTAGTATGGCGTGTTGCTGCGCCGAATGTGTAATGTCCTTTGCAATGTATAGAAGAGATGCGATGACAATCGGGTCCCATTGGTCAGGAAACTCATTCGACGTTGCGACGCCTGCAATAGCTCGCACATGCCAGTTAGGCGACGTCAGGTGCTGGCGGCGGCCGGGTATATTTAGAAGCCGAGGCTTATGTTGAAGTAAAAGAAGCGCAGTCATGTGGTAGAAAGTGGCTGCCTGGACGGCGATTGCGCTCGAGTAGAGATGTATTGGGAATGAAGCCGAACTCGCTGGGTCAATCTGGCTGATCTCGATGCTGCCAATTTCAACCAGCGACTGCATCTCTACAGGCCGCGTGTCGTACCACGTCTGGGTGCGCAGCCAGAGATCGTGCCAGCTGGGAGGAGCTACGGGCCTTGGAATTGTGCCAGGACTGCCGGAGCTGACACGCGCCGCAATTGGAGAAGCTGAAGGAGTCCAGAAGACAAAGTGAAGACATGATGTAAGATGGCATAAAGCCCATTTGTAGGCTGGGAAAAATGTCGAGACTCTACCAGAGACAGGACGCTGTGCTAAGTAATAATCCTGGCCGGTCGCAGGTGGCCGGCAGACGAGAATTGACGCGGCTAGATCTGCGGTGCAAGTCAGGTTCGCTGTGCACGCCCGAGAGGGGACAGAAACAAATAAAAGAAGGGCTGGCATACCTATGCGAGACTCCTGGTTTGTCAGAGTTTGTAGAGGCTCCCCCATATCGTACATGGCAACGTTAGATTGGCCGTGTTGAAAGAGAAACTGTTTCCAAGCAACAGGCCCGGCCGAGAGTATTGCTGTCAGGCTCATGAGCGCATCTGCGACAGGGTCCAACTCCGGGGCGTCTTTTGACAACTGCGCTCGAGTGTCATGCATGCGAGCACTGTCAAGTCGATGTAGAAGCTGTGATGACGCCAAATCCGTAACGAGGGCCCGGATAGGCTCATGTTCTTGGGCCATTCGCATCATGGCTACGCCAAATTGGCTGTCAGGGTCCCCGGCCTCCAACCACGGGGCGGTGCGATAGCGGAATTGGCGTAGCAAAGCAATTTCGCGCTGAGACGATTCAGTCAAGTCAGTGTCAAAGTAAGACCCCCAGCTTGCAGGGACTTGATGATGTATCATGGGCCGCGGAGTGGGCTGATGCCAGCTGACGCTGGAGCCGGTGATGTTCGAAGAGGGTCTTGCCCATGGCGCGCTGCGAGCTGCCACCTTTGGCGGTGACTTGACTGGAGAACGGCAATCTTCAACAAACTAGAAAAGTAAGAATAGTAAGCGCGTGTAATGGTACGTCGCGCGTGCAAGGCCTCCATACAGTGATCTCTGCGTATGTACCAGACTGAGGATCTGGAGCGCTGGGGTATTTGCATACGCTTCTTCTCGCCTCGCAGTTGGTACACTGCGGTTTCTTTTCATCGCCTGAAAAGTCAATGATTAGCTTACAAAGAGAACAAGGGCATTAGAGGCGCTTCGTACATTTCCGACGTCGCTGACGGCACGCCACGCAGCCGGTCTTTACTCTGCGTTTGTCCAAGGGCGTGTTGCGCGGCACTGGCATAGTAACAATGGGAGGACCGCCGCGGCTGCTCTAGTGACAGATTAAACGAAGACGCGAGAGCAGCAACGACCAGCTGTCCGCAGCAGCGATGAGTGGCATTGGAAGTGTTTCTGAGGAGGTTTTGTGATGGAGGACGAATTCGAGCTGCCAGCGCTTTCGCGAGACTCCACTGAATAAGCCACCCGAGGGCGGCAACAACGGAGGCTGGGCTGGATGATGGCATTTCTTGACTGGAAAACAGAGAATAATGACAATAAAAACACCAGAATTTAGAGAGAATGTCCAGGACATATGCCAAAGGAGTCCGTGTACCATAGAGGTTTTTTTTGTTGCTTGTAGGCCACCGGCGCAAGGGTTTAGCGCTGGAGCCACTATAAGTTTATGGTGGTCAGGGGACAGTCACAGAATCAGCGCTTTCGGCGGCATATAAATTAAAGAATTATCGACTATTTACGCTGAATAAATTAGCTGCTAGATTTAAGATAGAAAAAGGTACTATAAACGCCAGCTGTTCTGATCAAACATGCTCGACCACAGCAACGGATCCAGACTTGTCGTGAACCATGCCCTCGTTCTCGAGCAGCGCCGTCAGACCGACTTCCCGCTGAGACTCCAGTAAAAGCTGAGCATCTCTCGCGCCAGTGTGGCTGTTGAACACACGATCCATCTCCTCCAGAGTCGCATTCTTAGTCTCTGGGAGACAGAACCAAACCCACACAATACCCGCCGCCAGGAAGACGGCAAAGAAGATGTAAGTGCCCCAGGCCCAGGCCTCCAGCATAGGCGGCACGAAGAATGCAATGGCAAAGTTGTTGAGCCAGTTGCTAAAGGCTCCGATCGAGGTTCCCTTTGCTCGAATGGAGAGCGGAAAGATTTCGGAAACGAGCGTCCAAGAGACTGGGCCCCAGGTCGCACCGAAACCAGCAATGTATACCCATATCAAGGCTGTACAACAGTCAGTTCTTACTTTCGACAGAGGGGCGCATAAAGACATACCGACAGCGGCCCAGCCTGCTGCAGCGTGCGATGGCCAGTCATGTCTGAATTTGGCCACGATAATGCCAACAATGACCATGGAAATCCCCATGACAATGGACCCAACAATTAACATTGGCTTTCGCCCGACTCTGTCAATAATAAACTGAGACATTGTTAGCCAGGGAATTACCCCACAAATTCCGCGCACTGGAGAAGAAACACAGAAGCTTACCATCGCGGGAATCGTGCTGGCCATAAACACCACGCCAGTAACACCAGTCGCCAGCAACGCATTTGTTCCTGAAGTCAGACCAAGACTCTGAAAGATATTAGTCGCATAGTAAATAATGGCATCAATTCCGCTCCATTGTTGCCATAGCATCGTCAAAAAGCCGGTCGAGATCCTCATGAAGTTATCGCGAGTCCGAAAACAGTTGATGTACTGCGCGATCTGCTCCTTGAAAGCGCTTTTCTGGCTCGCGTCGGCCATTTTGGGAAAGTCTCTAGCAAAGGCCTTTTTCTCAAAGACTGACTCTGCTTTGATCTCCAAGAACTCTACCTGGACCAGCCTGTCATTGATGGGCAGCTTTCTCATCCACGCCAAGGTAGCCTTTGCTTCCTCATCGCGCCCAACTTTGACCAACCATCGGGGGGAATATGGCATGAACCAGACGCCAATAGCCAGAGCAACTGCAGGTATTCCTTGGATAATGGAGGGCAGCCGCCATGCCATGTCGGACTGGGAGTCGCCGGTACCGCCAATGTAGTTGCTGCCGTAGCCGATCCAGAACGAGAGCATGATGCCGAGAATTGTTGCAAATTGGTAGAATGACACGAGGAAGCCGCGCATTTCGGGAAGCGACAGCTCGGCATTATACAACGGAGCAACACCGCTAAAAAGTCCGACGCCGATACCAGTAAAGAAGCGACCGGCATAGAGAAGAGCTGGGGCGCTGGCCTTTGCGCCAATGTAGAGATAGCTTCCTAGAATGACCCAGAGACAGGCAATGAACATGGTACGCTTCCTGGAAATGAGTTCGCTGAGAATGCCTGCGGAAAGAGAGCCGAGGATACCTCCGAGTTGAAGAATCGAAGTCAGCCAGCCCGTCGCGGAAGAGGAGTTGACAACCGAAGGAAAGTTGGAGGTGAAACGTGTCATGACAAGGGACTGGCCCAAGACGCCTTGCTGATAGCCATACTCAAAGCCGCCAAGACTAACGCCCAATCAGCAACATGGATGTGGAGGAGATGGCGAGCGGCCGAACTACTTACGAGGCAAACAGGGCAATGAAAACAACCTTGGGATTCGAGCAAATAGACTGCCATAATGTCTTCTTGCCCGCGAGGGCCATCTGAGCGGACTCCATAACCAGACTTTTTAGAATAGAAGCCGTTCTAGCGCTCCTCTGCTTGGCGTAGCATCCAAGAAACGCCTCAATCGCCAACGGTCAGACACAGGCCTATATATATGCAGAAACCAGAACCCCCGGATTCCTCCATACCCCAGGTTTATAGCCGGCCCCAGAAATAACCCCAGTTCAGAAAACCTGCACCGCGCATGACTGGAAGAAAAATGCTGCAAGATTGGTAGTCAAGAGCCTAAACCAGCCGTCATTAAGCGCCGCTAAACCAAGTTGGGCGTCGGTAGGCTACGGGCCCCCTATTCAGGATGAAGTGGCTTTTGCCTAGACTCTGCATCCTGACTCGACCATAATCTGCCGAAATATGCGTGGGGAAGCGGTTCATGGCCGCCGCCAGGTCGGATGATTTCTGCAATGACCAGGAGATGACAAGTATTGTTGGCGCCGATGACGTCCATACAACGCGAGCTTGACAATGGATGGAGCGGCCCTGGAGCCGAGCCCGGCGCAGGAAATCTCATTCTTGTCGCCCGAGTCATTCTCCACTCTTGACGAATACTCAAAGAATCCTCGTTTCATTGAGCTACAGGAAGAATTACGCGGTGTACTATTTGCACGTGCTTCGGGCGAGAATGCAAACATTGGCACGACGCCTGGGCAGCATGCTGGTGATGTGGACGACACCGAGCAGCCAGAGCCGAAACGCGGCTTCGACTTTACCCGCGTGAGCATACCGAAAATTCAGCTGATCAAGTATCTCAAGAATTGGATCATCGAATGCGCTCCATACCTGGACAAGTTTGACCAAGCGAGGCACTTTGCGATCCGAGTGCCAGTCATCGCCGAGAGCTCGCCTGCCCTCTTCTACGCCGTGCTCGCCTTTTCAGCGCGACAGATGGAGCGCAAGACGGGATCCGACAAAACCTACGACAGCCTGGAGCTCTACCAGGAGTCCATCCGCCTCCTCGCGCCGGGCATGCAGGCCAAAGACTCCAACATGCTGGTGACGGCGTGCATACTGGCCGTCATGGAGCTCATGTCGGGCAGTCCGCGGAACTGGCGACGCCACATTGAGGGATGCGCGACGCTGTTTGACCTCTTCCAGGTCAACGGCTTCTCCGGTGGCGTCTTGCAGGCCGTCTTCTGGTGCTATGCGCGGATGGAGGTCTGCGGCGCCATCATCTCCGGCGGCGCGCAGAGCACCGTGCTCGCGCTGCGAAACTGGGCACCGCCACTTCCTGCGCACGCCAGCACGAGTGCCGACGCGGACGTCTTTGTGCGCGATGCGTTTTATAGAGCCAGCCTGGACAATGGCGACATGCACGCCAACTGGGCCGTGTATCTCTGCGCCAAAGCCTGCGATTTGCTCTACAGGCACACGCGCGCGACGGAGCTGCAGGAGCCTGACCGGCAGGATGGCCGACCATTCGCGACGCAGTGGAAGGCTCTTTGGGAGGAGCTGCAATTCTGGTTCGAGACACGGGCCAATGTTTCGCTGCCCACACTCGTCTCGGAAGACGGTGGCCAGATCTTTCCCACCATTCTGTTTGCGCATTGGCCGGCGATATCCGCCAACCAAGTATACCATGCAACGTGTCTCATCATGCTCGATATGCGGCCCCGGCAAGAACTGCTGCCTCTGCCAGCGGGCTCAGCAGTGTGGCACGCACGCCGCGTGTGCGGCATCTCCCTGACAAACCCGCATCGGGCCAGCCTCATCAATGCCATTCAGCCGCTGTATCTGGCCGGCAGGCTCCTTACGCACACCGCGGAGCATGTAGCTGTAGGCAAGCTGTTCAAGATTATCGAGGAGTCGACCGGTTGGGGCGCGCTCTGGAGGCTGCGCGATCTGGAAATTGTTTGGGGATACATGCCTGGGGAGATTATCGCTGCCATGGTGTGAATCTTCACCCATGGCCGACGAATCACGGATCGACTGAGAGCTGATCACCCTAAAAAGCTACGCCAATACCTAGATTATGGTCGGCCCTGTTATAAGGCATACGCAGACTGGTGGTTGCCGAGCGAAAACATGCCGCGGGGTCTACTTGAGCATCTTGGATATTGGCACAATAATACCCTGTCGACGTGGGCATCGTTTACACAAATCGAATGCACTTTTTAAAAAAGACATCAATCCAATTCAAGAACATACGGTCAGTTGTGCGCTCTGTAAGCCGTAAGCACTGCAAAAGGAAAGGAGTTGCTCGCAGATCCGATGGAGATGACAAAAAAAGCCGCCGGTCGGCCACGGCTACCATTGACGAGTTCCCCGCGAAATAGGTTTTACGAGGTCAAATAATCATAAAGAAATGCTTACAAACATGACAAAAAGGTAATTCAGCCGGTCGATTTTTTGTTTACAATTCTTCAATGGTTCAGCTAAACTGTGGCGGTAAGAACTAATCTGGTGATGGACGGTTGATGGAGTCAACCGGCCGCTTTTTTGTCACTCGCGTAATCCTGTCGCAGGAGTCTGCTGACTGTTATCTGAGGCTAAAATCAATACTGTCAACTTTTCTTCATTCAACTCTCTGTTGGAACACCGCCAACTTATAGAATCTGTCAATATGCCTGGAGTGGTTCGCAAAGTGCGCAAGATCAAGACCCGGGATACAACGACCACTACCGCTCTAGCGGTATCCCCGTTCTGCTTACTGAGGGACCAGTGCGGTAGCAAAGTCGCCCAGGAGGTGGTTGAGCGACTCGAAATCGAGCAGTCGGAAATTGAATATGTCTATCCATGTACCAGGTCTCAAGAGAATTTGTTCGCACAGACAATCGCCAACTCTACCGAGTCTGTGGCTGAAAGGGTATACACACTGCCCCGGAACTGCGGTTTGCCCAAGTTTGTGGACGCATGGCAACAGGTTCTCAAAGCGAACCCGATATTGCGAGCGCATATTGTCCAAGCTGGCGCCAGAAATGTTCAAGTCGTGCTGCGCAGCCAGCCTGAGCTGTCACGGGGCAGTGACTTGAACACATATCTGGATCTGGACTGGGCATATGGCATGCGCCTAGATGAATCGCTGCTGCCGGCCGCTCTCATTACCGAGCAGTATGACGAGGATGAAGCCAGTGGAATACATTACATGGGAATCAGCGTGCACCCTGCGCTCCATGATGAGAGGTCAGAAGCGCTGATGCTAGGACAGCTCGAGGCAGCTTATTGGGGCGCTTCACTACGCACACGACAGCTTCTGCCATTCGTCAAATTGATCCAGAACGGCAGCTCAAGGACCAGATGGCGTTGGAAAGAGAAAATGATGCAGAAAAATGCACCGACGGCGGTCTTGCCACCTGCTCATTTCTCTACCTACCGTTTGGTGCGAGACTCCATTCCAAATTCTTTCATGGAGCTTTCGACTACACACAAGTCGCCTGGGCTCACTTTTAAAACACAGTTGCGATCGAACTGGGACTTGGTCATGCCTGTTTTGGCATCATTAGAAGCTGAGGTACTCAGGACTGCCGTTGAGAGAAGAAGCGCCATGACGCCAGACATCGAGGCCGCGACTGGGCCAACCTCGGCTGTTGTTCCCTCCCAAGTTTATCTCACACCCACAATCACAATCGAAGAAATGTTCCATAGGATTCAAGATACGACATACCGGGCAATTCCACCTGAGCAACTGGGGCTGCAGAGTATGAAGAAAATAGGTGATGGACAAGGCCATTGCCAGTCACAGAGCCGGCTTGCCATTCACCCACAACAGACGAGCAATCGTTCCAAATCTTTGCTTGCAATTCTCAAGAGAAGGACCAGGTCTTTTTGGCCAGGAACTCGGCCTCTCACGCTCGAGTGCAACATACCGGACAACAAAGGGATCACGCAGCGTCTACTGCATCACTTCAAGGACAATTTTGCAGAAATTCCTAGCAGTGTTACTCGAAGCGTTACACCAATTAGCTTGATTGCTAGCTGCGATGTGGCACAACTGACTGAATGGCACAACGAGCTGCGGGGGTCCCAGCCAAAGGGCCAGCTGATGGTGCACGAATTGATTGCGCGTCAGTGCTCTTCTCGACCAGCTGCTACCGCTGTGCATGCATGGGACGGCAAGTTCTCGTACCGCGACCTTGAGCTGTTATCCTCACGCTTGGCGGCTGAGTTGGTGCGCAAAGATGTGCGCACAGAGTCCATCGTGCCGATATGCTTTGAAAAGTCAAAATGGCTGGCTGTCATCATGGTCGCCGTGGTCAAGGCGGGGGCTGCATTTGTCCTTCTTGACCCCTCAACACAGCCGTTGGAACGGATGCAGTTGATTGTCAAGCAAGCGAAAGGAGAACTGGTTATTGCTTCAAATTCTTTGCTATCGACCGCTGCACAAATGCCAGGGACCCGTCCGCTACTTGTGGCTGCTGGCGCATCATGTTTTGACAGCCATCCAGTAGTCCCCTCAAGCTGGCCAGAAATTACAGGAAATACTGCTCTGTATGTGATATTCACGTCTGGTTCAACTGGAACACCAAAAGGTGTAGTCATCGAACACCATGGCTACTCAGCTGGCGCTTTGTCACGCTGCGAAGTGACTGGTCTCAACTCTGGCTCTAGAGTACTACAGTTCTCTTCATGCACGTTCGATACTTTCATCACCGATATACTGGACACGCTGATTGCAGGCGCTTGCATATGCATACCATCAGAGTCCGCGCGCCATTCCGGGCTTGCGCAGGCGGCACGGGATATGCGCGTCACGTACGCAGACTTGGTGCCTTCTGTCGCGCGGCTCATCAGTTTTGAAGAGATTCCGACACTGGAAACTTTGGTGCTGAGTGGCGAGCCGGTCACGAGGCGCGACATGGCTGATTGGGCCGACAAAGTGCGGCTATGCAATCTCTACGGCCCAGCCGAGTGCTCAGCGGTTGCAACTGGACATGCGTATTCCGGAAGTCATTCGAATCCGTCCAATATTGGTCGAGTTTGCGGCGGCGCAGGCTGGGTAGTGAGCCCAACAGAGCACAACGTACTACTGCCTATTGGTGCGGTCGGCGAGCTTGTACTGGAAGGGAGCATTGTCGGGCGTGGGTATTTGGGCCAAGTCGCCGGAAAAGCCTCATCCAACTTTCTTAGTTTTCTGCCTGCGTGGAGAGCCCAGTTCCCGGGTATGAACGGCGACACTCGGATGTACAAGACTGGTGACCTGGTGCAGTATCAAGATGATGGAACGCTGCTATTCGTAGGAAGAAAGGACGACCAAGTCAAACTTCACGGACAACGACTCGAGCTGGGAGACGTAGAGCATCATCTTCGAACTGCCTTTCCTGCGTCGTCAGATGTAGTGGCAGCTATAGTATCTTCACCTGTTGAAAGACTGGTGGCATTTATTGTGGTGGGCAACGCTCAGGGGAAAGACAATGTCACAGCGCCGAGCCTCATCGAGCAGGCATTGATGGAAGAAGGCATCCACATCGCAACGTCGTCGAAGTTCCGGTTTGAGATACGCCACGCAGAAAAGCTCATGAGGAAGCATGTACCTACCTACATGGTTCCGACTGCGTATTTCCCCATCCAGCAACTTCCTCGAACCTCGTCGGGAAAGGTGAACCGGGCCCGACTCCAGCAGGCCGCCTCGCAACTACTTCTCCGTGACGGGCTGGCAAGCTTTACGGCAGCGCGGGAGAAGCGCGATACATCAACAGAAGCCGAGAAGGTGTTGCAGGCAGTCTGGGCTCAAGTCCTTGGCATCGATCGCTCGGCCATCAGCGCAGAGGATGGCTTTCTTGAGCTGGGCGGCGACTCGATTGCCGCAATGCGAGTGGCCACGCTGGCTGCTTCGCGCGGCCTGCATATTTCGGTGCCAAAGCTGTTTCAGAACGAGTCCCTCCAAAGCTTGACAGCCACCATCAGCTCGCATGCTTCTCTCAGACGTATTGTATGGGAAGAAGAAGTCGCATTTTCTCGTAGGATACTGGAACATGCCGCACATCAAGCACAGTGCCAACCCCTCCTTTGTTGGAGGTCGCCAGTTGAGGTCCTCCTCACCGGTGCCACAGGGCGTCTTGGTCGAGAAATACTGAAGCAACTGGTTGAATGCCCCTTGGTATGCGTGGTCCACTGCGTTGCTGTCAGGTGTCCAGAAAAACTGTCGCCGCATAAAAAAGTCATCGTTTATCATGGCGACCTCTCGAAACCACGGCTAGGTATGTCAGAGCAGGAAGAAACAGCTGTGCTACGGCGCTGCCAGGTAATTATACACTGTGGCGCGGTGGTGTCGTTTGTGCAAAACTACGAAACAATGCGCCCCGTCAATGTGGAATCGACCAAGTATCTCGCCGATTTAGCGCTTCAGAGCCGTTTGCCATTCCACTATATCTCGACTGTAGACGTTGGGCCGAAACATCGACATGCCGTGATGCAGGAAGCCACGGTTGCATGGAACGAACCACGTGCAGATGGCAGCGACGGGTACATGGCAACAAAATGGGTGAGCGAGGTGTTTCTTGAAAGGGTCAGCTCGCATTTCGGCCTTGACGTTACCATCCACCGCCCCTCCAACATCATATGCGACGGAGACCCGGAAACAGATATTGTCAACAACCTGCTGGAATACTCGCGTCGCATCAGGGCTGTACCGCAGCTCAAGGGCTGGGAAGGGCAATTTGACTTTATTCAGGGCCACATGGCGGCCTTCAATATAGTTGAGTCTGTGTTGGCTGGCATCGACAGAATCACACAGGACGGTCCTCAAAGTCGTCGGGATGTGCAGTACATCCACGAGTCCGGCGAAACTGTCTTTCCGATTAGTGCTCTCGGTGCATATCTGGTAAAGGATGGTAGCAGACCACTAAAAACTATTGAAATGCGTCAATGGGCCGAACAAGCGATACAAGAGGGCATGGCGACTATTGTGAGCGACTTTCTATGTGGCATCGAAGAGACTGGGGAAAGAGTGATACTTTCTCCGATCAAAACAAGCCGGTGGTCAGTGAAAAATCGTCAAGACATATAAGTGGCGTCGAAAGCGGCCTAGAATGGCAACTACGAGTATGTGAATCGATACAAGGCGTGCTGCATGGCTCCAGAACACGTCAAAGCTATTAACGTGCATGAATTCGTGTTTGTCTGGTTCGTACTGTGTACATGTATATACACTCCCAACTATGGCTCGTAAATCCCTCGACCTGTAGCTCGACATCTGCTATTGCTCGCAAATCTATTCACGCGGGGAAAGCATCAATAGCCGTCCGGTTGGCTCAGTGGCTGGTGCATCTCAGTCCATCGTAGCCGCACACCTCCTTTTAGACACATCGCTCTGGCAAAATGCAGCCCAACGGTCTATCCTCATTGAGATCCGAAAGGCTTACAAGACTGTAGCTGGAGAAAAAACACAGACCCGGTTCCATGGATGCCGCTTCGTGATTTTCGATGCTGGGCTTTGCGTTGCAAGAGCGAGATGATCTCCCCAAGCTGCAGTTCCCCAGTCTGCAGTCAATATGCTCGTCAAGACCGTGTCGAGTGGCTGGAAAGAACACCTGTAGAGGCCAACTTTTGCGCGTCTCATCGTCACTACAGACCATTGCTGTCCGCCACGAGGTCAAGCGACTGCTGGTGGCATTTAAACAGGTTAGAACCAAGTGCCGTCGTCATCTGTGCCAGAATCCCGCATAAGATTAGAAAGTGATTGAAGATATCGCCGTCGTTGATCCTATTTGAGGCATCCCAGGATTCACATCAGCGCTTTTCACGAATGAAAGCTTTAATTCCTCGATGGCGGCGATAATTTCCGGAGCCTTTGAGAACGTTCCATTCCAGCAGCCCGATATTATATCCCCTCCAAATAGTCCCGCAACACTAGGAAACTCCCCGTTTGCAAAGTAAGCGTCCACACTCGCTTCGTATTCAGCCATCTGCTCCATCGAGGTAAAAGGCCCTGTGCTTGCGCGGAATGGCCAATTTCCTGTGACGATGGCATACAAGACAGATCTAAGGCTGAATATGTCGACCGCGAAAGATGGCTCCCACGGTAGCTTCGGGTCAAAAAATCCAGAATCCGGAAGCTTATTCGCAGAGAGCGCAAGGTCTTCGCATGTAGAACCACCAAAGTCGCAAAGCCACAAGTCTAAAGAGGTGGAAGCAGTCTCATGGACAAGAAAGTTCTCTGGCCGTAAGTCGCTGTGTATAACGCCCTGGCTATGGATAAAAGCGATAGATTCAACGGCCTGAATGAACCATCTCTGACGAAGAATTGTGTTGATGAAGATAGTATTGAAGATTGCCGTGGCTTGCTTCAGCCAGGAGAAGACCACTTGGGTGACGACCTAGGAAACTTGAGTCGTATGAGAAGATGTATAAATAGAAAGAAGAAGAGAGTTCTAAAATACCTAATAATCCTCGGGTGAGTACCTAACCTGCGCAGAATTTGCTGCTCGATGTAGAAGTAACAATCGACATTCTGCCGCTGATGAATTACTTGATTCTCGTCAATCTTGACGGCAGCTTTTAATATGACACCCGGGCGGAGCCGGAAGAATATTGCCGTTGAGCCTGGGAAAGCTGCCGCTGGCAATCTTTCCAGCTCCGCCAAGCTCGCAAACTGAGTATCCGCAGCCCGGTCGAAAAAGCGAGACGCAAGTTTATACAGCTTCAAAATAACATGGTCTCGCCATGATCGCAAGAGACATAGGAGATCAGACAACGAATGCATCTTCCGGTGTTTTCGTTCGTGGAGATGCAAACTTCAGGAGAAAGGGCGCTGCGAATACAAAGATCAAGGCCAATCGCAGCACGTGCGGCTTAACAATCCACCTTGAAGACGATTTTGGCGAAAATGCGTCGTACAAGTTCCCATTCTCCTCTATAGCTTCTTGACTCATACAACTGGCGAGGAAATTGGCGCCTCGCATGAAATGGTACTGATCACTGCACCTTGGCTAAAAGAAAGTCAAGAGAAAGGGGGATGCAAGCCACAATTTACGAATGATCGGCCACCCCAAGCGATCGCAAGGGTCCGTAGCTGCATACTGCACACCACCACACGCCAGCCTCAAAAACTACACTTTCAGCAGCACAAACTCTACGTCTTGGGAAAAAACTTGTCCTGCAAAAAAGAGGAAAATGGCAAAAAGGGAACATACAACAGCCGGTGTTCG